>JASDQU010738213.1:239045-256052 GCA_032191745.1 Picea mariana | reverse complement strand
TATATATATATATATATATATATATATATATATATATATATATATATATATATTAAATAACCCTACCACGATGCACCATTTTTAAGAGCACAGGTGCATCCGTAGTAGAAAATTGACCAGTGTGTTATGTATTTATAAAAGCACCATAAAACAACATCTGCTAAACCCTCCTCCCTCTCGCCTCTGCTAGTTTCCTCTACTATAAATGGATTTTTGGACTATTTTTATAGGGTCTTCTGCAAAAACCTCTGCTAGAGGGTATTTTCCTTGTAGTGCTTCCATAGTTAATTATTAGAGAAAGAAATATTTCTTTAGTTTCAACACAAACGTCCACATACTATGATGCTGGAATAACCATGTCTTCTATTTGAATTTCAAGGGCCATAGATTATTGAGTTAGTCCTCTAAAAATGACTCTGAATATAGACATTTATATAGACCTATAACATCCTTGTATCTAGTAGTTCATTTAGTAGAGGTTGTAACTTCCCCCCATTTCCAACACCATTGAATAAAATATAATCATCAAATGAAATTACAAACAATGCCATGTCAATAACCACATAAACCAATAACAAATTCTACTGAGCATTGGAAGTAAATAATAAGTGAATTAACATAGAAAGTGCTCAAATATCACCCCCTTATTCAATGGTTGGATAGGTATTTATATAGAATGGGTGTACTATGTTGACCCTTCGACACACCTATATTCTCATATGGTGTAGTAAATCATGGTATATAAAATATAACCCTCAACTTCAAAAAAATGCATCCATACAAAAAATAAACACAAGAATATTGAGAAGACCCTTAAGGTAGGGTAACATCATCAAATACCTTCTATGGAAGGAATCACTCCACAATCCATGCTTGCTACAATCAAATACTTAACATATACAATACAATGATACTTGTGTATATATATTTTCTCACAAGTATTCCTTGCGGTCTTTCCAACTACTCCTCATTATTATATTATTCCTTCTAACTATCTAGTGTGTCTATATATTACCTACCAATTACCATTGGCCATATTCTATGATTGTGACCACATTACATTCCTTAACCCCTCGTATACCTCCCCATGTATCTCATATTATCCTCCATAGGTACATTACATTCCATCCTTCTTTTCATATTTTCCTTGAAGCATGGATGGAAGTCATATAATATGATCTCCTAAGAAATGCAATTAACTGCTACCAAGCAATAATATCCATCTATACTAGTGAAATGTTGACATGGGGTCCCTTTGTGGCCTTGCCACTTCAATCTTGATTTTGGTTCAATCATTTTCTCCATTCTTGTTACTATGCCACTTTGACATCTCCATTCATTAAAGTTAGTCCTCCATGTACATCTATATGTTAGAAAAATAGGACCACAGAGCAATAAAATAAAACAAATGCGGAAACAAAACACAAAAGATACACAATACAATAGAGAGAAAGATTTACGTGGTTCACCCAGTGTGGGCTACGTCCACCAAATAAATTTCCAGGTCCTTCCTTTATTATTATCCAGCAAATGAAGGGATACAACCTACAAAAAACCTATTGTAACTTCCTCTTATTTCTCTCACAATCTCCTCTCTCAGAATACAATACTCGCCATAATGCATAGCCACAATACATTTCTCTCATAATAGAGGGTTGCCTTCTAGGGAAAAAAACCCTAAGATAATTTCTATCGTTAGATCTGCGACCTTATAATGAATGGTCCAGATTTACAATGAAATTACAATATACATTTACAAGGAAATTTTTCCTTCGGGGGATTCAGCCCCGAACCCCCTAGCCAAGGGGATAGGCCCCCCGGACCCCACAGAGGGGGTTTCCCCGCTCTGCACTCCTCCGCATGGAAGAGTATACATACTTCTAGGGTGTAAATTCTTCATGGGGTATAAGCACGGCTGAAAGCAAGGACCTCTGAATCAGGAAGATAATCAGGCTCCACAACCAACACTATAATGTGTGCCTTTATGGTTATGTGTTAGTCCATGGAAATTTTGTTGATGCTCACAACCTTGTCTTTATGATTTTTGTTTCTCAGGGTGGTGTGTGTGGTGATAAACAAAAACCTTAGCTTTTGGCTCTTCTTTCTTTGAGTATTCAACACATGGATCCTATGAGTCATACAACTCCTTAGCTTCTTTGTCCTTTGTATACCCTTCCTAGGGCTCTCCCTCAGGTGATTTTGTATAATCTTCCTTTGATTCAACCTCAAACTCTTCATCTATTGTTTCTATAATTAGTTTCCTTTCAAGGACTTCTCTATGTGTTGATTGCAACCTTTTTTGTGAACTAAGAGAAATATCTTGTAATGTGATATCCTTTTTCTTGGAACAAAACTTCAAAAACTTCTATTGCACATTAATATTAACTGTACCGACTAAGTCCATCCAAGGATATGCAAGAATAATATCCACATCATCTATATCTATAGCATGAAAATCAAAATGCGAAACACATTTATCTATAGTAATTTTTAAATATTTAAAAATTTGAACATTCTCGCCCTGAAATTGTGTTCTTTGAATATGCTTTGTGGGGAATTGCAATGTTTTAGTCAAGTTAACGTTGATTAAATTCTTCTTGCTACTAGATTTTATAGAAATAATGGCATTCTCCTCCTAAAACTATCCATGAACCTGTAGTAGAGAATTTGTAATTGAAAATATATCCTTGGTTCTCTCATCATTCTGGTTAATACCATGAAACCACCTATCTCATACTCTTCATCTAAAAGTGTTGTCACCAATCAAAGTTAAGAAATTTCCATTATATGTTAGCATCATCTATGAAATAATGACTTATCCAAGCTCTCCAACTCTTTGAAAAAACTAACTTTATCTCTTCGATGTATTCTTCAATACTACGATCATCAAAGTTTCATGTAAAATGCATCATTCTTGTAAACACTAAAAAACAGAACTCGACTTTTGAAAAAAATCACTTACTTTTTAATGGAATTCCTTAGTGAAATTAGGGGTTTGAGGCAACAAATTTGAAATGATCATAAGTCCCTTAATATTGATTGGAATCTCTATTATGACCCCAATTACAATTTTTCACAACCACTATGAATCTTTTGGCATTAGTCTAGTGGAAACCTGGGTACTTTGCAAAATATGTTTTCTTTGAAATCCATGCAATCATCATAAGAAAAACCTAAAATCATTGATGTTAAATCAACAACATCTTCACTTTTTGGACTCCATTTAGAACAATTTTTTTAATTTGTTTTAAACTTGGATTTTTTTTTTAGAGGAACTCACATTTATAGTTGGTTTATTTTGCATAGAAAATTTCATAAATTTATCTAAATGTCACCACCCTCTTTTTCCCTTGGAAAAACTACAAAAAGAAGAAATTCTTTCACTTCTTGTGCAATAAATTTCTCTGATACCACTTGTAGTAAACTTTGGTAGATAAAAGATAAAAGATTACCCTTAACTTCAAAAAACATTATCCACAAAAGAATATATAACACAAGAGTATAGACAAGATCCTTAAGGTAGAGTAACACCACCAAATACTCCTTATGGAAGGAATCACTCCACAAGCCATGCTTTCTACAACCAAATACTCTACATGTCCAATATAATAATACTTGTGTATATACATTTTCTCATGATTTTTCCTTAGTTTCTTTGTCAACTGTCCCTTATTGTTATATTATTACTTTTAAATATCTAGTGGGAATATTTATTACCCACCAACTACCAAATGTCCCTATTGCATGATCATAACCACATTACAATGTCATAGTCTAAATGTTCTACAAATTTTCCCTTTTTTGAGACTCAAAATAACAAGAAGGGAAATTGACATTTATAACCTAAAAATTGACAAGAATCATTTTAGAGTGATGAAATTAGGGATGATTGTAAGGATGGAAATTTATTTTAAAATGTTGAGACCTTGGCAAATCTTACTAATCTTTCGTATTCCAACTATAAATGTTTGGCAATATTTTTGTAAAAATATTCAAATTTCTAAGGATTTTATATAGTTTGTATACAATTTTGGCGATTTTTAAGGTAAAATAATTGTATCCTATAGAATTTGGGTGAATAATTTTTAGAATAGCGAATCTGTTTTTGGGGAAAACCATGGAAAATTAACCCATTAGTGAAATTTAGCCCCTAAAATCATCCATGGATCATGGAATTATATATATCATATGTTAACCTTGAACAATATAGTTGTACTAGGGCTATTTGAGGGTTCTAAACCCATTTCTATATTAAAAACAACAATTTCATCAAATCCAAAATTGGAATTTTGGAAAATGTTGCCTAGCCCAATTTTGATCATGACATACTAGAAAAAATCAAATCTGTAGAACGTTTAAGCTTATTTCGTTATATTCATTATACCCCTTGGGTACCTTCCAAGATACCACATATTATCCTCCCTAGGAAGATTATATATGAGAACCCCTTTTTTATTTTTTAAAGAAAATTTCCTCCTTCGTGCCTTGTGAGAGTCGAAACTTCCTAACATACAATTGAGTTTTAGGGTTTAATACTTTGACCAAAAATGGAAGGCAAAGTCTCATCAATTTCCACTTTAGGCTTCACAAACTCATTTATGAATATTGTATTTCATTTTAATCACTAATGATGAGCGCTAAGGAACTCATTCTAGTAAATGTTAGTTTGAATATTACATCGAAATCCCTATCACTAACCATATTTTAATTGCATCATCCAATGAAAAGCGAGTGGTATAAGAGGTCATTCATATTTGTAGTAGTGATTGGTCACATCATGGAGTATGAATCCTAGAGTGGGGACTACCTTTCCCTTTACACTATCCATTATTCTCATTACAAGTTTCCCCAAGTAGCTAAGTATTCATCTATTGGAGGGTGTCTTAGTGATATTATCACAATATTGATCTCGAAAAGTTCTAACATGGTCTATCACAATCATCAAAATAATCACCTTCTCGAAATAGGTGTTTAGCAAGAGACTTATTCCTCTCAATATTAGCAATTTGTCCTTATGTGAATGGATCCCAGGCATTCAAGACTTATTATTTTCAAGTGAATTAAAACCATCTCATTCACATAAATTAGTGAAACAAAGAGGGATTCATTTCGTAGGAATCAAATTATGAATTACCCTTATCACTTACCTTCATTCAAATCATTGTGGCCTCCCCTTGTATCTATCCTTCATCCAACCAAGAACAATTTATCCTATTGAACTCTTCATTGTTGAACATCACATGATTTAGTCTTATTGTGCTCACTTCATGGAATTTGTTGCGACCCTATCCTATCACTAACCTCATCAAACCCTTAGTGACCCAAACTATCAATGGTGTTTTTTTTAATGGATCATAACCTAAGCTTTCATTTTAGCAATTGTGACCACCCTTATTTCATTGGATCCCTCCTAGAGTTGCAACCTAAGACTCTTGTATTGCATGTATTTTGTCAAAGGGTAGAGACCTAGTTTTTTCATGCCTTGCAAGTTAAACCTTTAAGGAAATAACCTACCTTTAGTAAAAATACCGCAACATGCTTTATCATTCTCCTTCGCTTCAATGGTTGTGAAATTATGTTGTCATTTCATTTCATTTTTTAAACCATGAGTATAGCCTTGCCTCAAATGAACCTAAACCTATCATGCATCCTCATGCTATAACTTTCCTTTTGTGGAGTCAGTGTGACCTTATCCTTTCACTTAGGAAAGTGTGACTAAGCCTCTCCTTGTTCATGTTTACTCTTGTGATTGCAATTTCTTAGTTTCTATGAACTTGCACTCGCATTACCAATCATGAGGCCTATTCACTAGTATCCACCCTTATATGAGTTATGTTACTATGTTGACAAAGTTGGTTAATGAATATCTTCCATGTGTCTCTTAGTTTCATCATATCAACCTTGTTAATCATGTTTCCCTGCTTCTCAATTTGACATCTCATTTACCCTCCTCTTTATGTAGCATTCTTATATGAGGGACAATCTTGAAGCTCTATCTTTAGAGATGTCAATTGCATAGTATTTAGCCAGGCCTATAATGACCTACTAGTTTCTCCAATATAGACTTTGCCACATGTGATAAGGTATTGAGTATATTCCTTTTTGTTTCCCTAGAACCATTTCGTCCTTTGTTGAGTCAACCTAAACCCTACTGGCATTTGGAGGAGTAAAAGCCACCATAATATTTTTCTTTTTTAAGACTTTGGAAAGTTTCTTGTGTCTTATGTTTTGTTCTTGATGGATTCCTTTGTTGATGTGATTATTATTGAACCATTCTTCCTAAAGACTCTTTAAAGGTGGTCTAGCTCTTGGTTTAGGTTCTCGAGGTAAAATATCCATGTAGCTATAGTAGAAAGGGTTTTAATAATACATTATTTTCGAGTCAAGAAAAATGGAACCCTTTGTTATAGGAAAATATACCTACAACTTGTTGGAATATGATTTCTGTTAGACCAAAACCCACAGGAATTATTCTCCACCACAATTACTAGAGTTAGGATCGACGAGAGGGGGTTAACCCATGTCGTGAAACTTGTGGGAAGTGTTGAACCTAATGTCCAACAATCTCCCCCCAGTGTTTTTTGGGAAAGTTTTAACTCGATACATGTCATTGTGATACTATTTGTTGGACTACAATTGTAGTTATACCAAAACCTTCAAGCATTATTCTCTGCCATAATCGTCGTAGTTAGGATCCATGAGATGGGGCTAACCCATGTCGTGAAACTCATTGGAATTGTTGAATCCAATGTCCAACACAACAAAGCAATCAAACCCTCATCGAATGGGCGTAAATTTAATCACACACACACACACACCCTCTATCTTGGCCTATGGTTCGAAATATAAGTGTAAAAAATACCCCCTAATGTGTGAAGTAAGAAGAGAAATTGATGGCCATAATAAATTACAATAATAATCATTGATCAGTGGACTAAGGAGGAGTTTTGTAGATCAAGGAACTAGGAAGTACATGCAAGCAAAAATTAACCAATCACATATAAATCATCCTCGAGGAGGGAATACCCATGCTTAGATATATAAATAATTACAACTTCCAACATAATACATTGTGGATCCATGACATATATAGAATGCGTGATCATGGCCACAAAAAAGTACCTGGTGGACCTATGTCATATAAAAGATCATATCCATGAGAAAATACAAAGTGGATCTATGTCATAGTATACACCAGGAAGACACTTAGCATAAATAAAAGTTATGCATCTAGTCTTCAAAGTACTCATCAAATAGTGGAAGAATATCATGCAAATTAGGAGGGTAGCACCGAAAGAGGATGTTCCTAGCCCAAGGTATTCAATCCCAACTCTATGATTGTAGGAATCCACATCATGTAAATAAATGAGTTGAGGTATATCATGGAAGAAACCAATTGGTTATCATGCATTCGTTAAAACCATTAACAGACGTGAGGGGACCCACCAATAATGAGTATGGACCCCAAGGTACATAGTACAATCTAGCAAGTGCGAATACAAAAGATGTCATCGAACACTTGTAGAATTGGTCAATCATGGGTCAATGATGTTAACCCACTTTCAATCGTGAGGGAACCCACAATTGATGTCTACAAACCCCAAGGTACTATTAAGGTTTCTATACCTACTTCCTAGATAATTATTTGGCATCGATAGGAAGAGATCCATCAAAATAAGGGCATTAAGGTATCCCACATCAATTGGCATGAAACAATAACCAAGATGTTTGTATGAATAAAAAAACCATCAAGTACATACTAACATAGGGATGGCCAACATGAAAGGTCAATAATACTACATAATGGCCAAATTAAGCTCAAACTTCCCTTGAACATATAGCATGATACAATGATGAATTGGGTAGAACTGACACTGATAGGAACATTAATGATATAAAGAAACAATATTGGAAGCATTGAATCTTTCTCCATAGTTACTGAAAGAATAACCAACTAGAAGAGCACTAGCTTAAAATCATGGTACAACTCCTAGGACAATACCAAATCCCAACTGCAAGACAATGACACAAATAGGTGCCATGTTCAATGGTGACAATAACTAACGATTGCCACTCAAACTGGATCAAACATAGATCAAAATTCTCCCCCCATTTTCTTTTTCAAGTTTTTTTATTTTTTTGTGTCTTTTTCATGTTTTAATAAGCACGAAAAAGAGATAAAAGTATTCTACAGTGGAGAAAACAAGTGGCTCAATGGAATGCAACTAAATTCCAAGTGCATGGAATAGACCTATCTAAATCAAATGCAAAAAAGGTACTGGGAAAGTTATGTCCACTCATAAATGTGTTTTTTCCAAGGGTACGAGGTCACAAAATAGAAGCAATAGATGTAAGTGGGTAATGCCAAAAGTGACTATAATGGAAATAAGCATGATGAAGTGAATTGAATTATAGTAGTATGCACAAATATGTAAGAAACAATAAGAAAGTGAACCTATAAAGAAACAAAATAATGGGAAGTCCTTTAGGACATGGCTAGAAAAAGATAAAAGAGAAGCACGAATTCCAAAATATTAAGTCATGGTGGGGATACATATGGATTCTTAGGCTTACAAAAAATAACTTGGCATGGGTACCAAATGGAAAAGGAGTTCTAACTAGAGAAGTCCATGGAGGGTAGGCACTCTCGTACAAGTTAAAAACCTATGACAGATAAGAGAGCATAATGTCATAGCTTGATGGGATCAAACCTAAGTCATATTGTCAACACACATAATGGTTAATAATGCAAGATAAAAATGTAGGGAAAAACCTATCGCTATATGCTATATCAAAACATTTACCTCAAAGTTCACTGAATAAAAAGTACCAAAAATAATATCTGCTAATCCTGTAAAATATAATAAACCATACTAGTCCAAAGGTTAAATGATGTAGTATAAATATTATAAAACAATATCGAAGAACAAACTATAAGTGATGATGGTGAAAAAATGGTTGTTTCAGGCCCAAAAAAGGTCAAACCTTAGTCTATATATGGGAAATAGGGCTCATTTTTACCATTTTACCTTGCCAAAATTCACCTATGGTAAAAAAGATCCATTTTACCTTCCAAAACATCCAAGGAAAATGACGAGAGATTCAACTAGAGAAATTTGATCCCATCTTAACTAGGTAATCCCTCAACTTATTCTCTCTTGTCATGCGGGTGACTCGATTTCAATCCCTGAAAATGACATCAAAATGATGGGCTCTTTAATTACCTCATTGTTTGCAGCAAGAATACTCAAATATATTGTCATTAAACTGTCAACCTAGGGTCCTAATGCTTGCGAGCTGTCGTGCAATGTATAAGTAGACTCTGGGTTCTTTAATTTCAGTCATTTTCTAATATGTTTCTACATAAAGGAAATTACATTACTTAATCTAGGAAAGAAAATGTTAGAAAAATAGGACCGTGGAGCAATGAAATAAAACAAATGCGGAAACAAAACACAGAAGATACACAATACAATAGAGACACAGATTTACGTGGTTCACCCAGTGTGGGCTACGTCCACCAGAGAAATTTCCAAGTCCTTCCTTTATTATTATCTAGCATATGAAGGGATACAACCTAAAACAAAACCGTTGTAACTTCCTCTTCTTTCTCTCATAGTCTCCTATCTCAGAATACAATATTTTCCATCAACCATATCCACAATACATTTCCCTCATAAAAGAGGGTTGCCTTCTAGGGAAAAAAACCCTAACATAATCTCTATTGTTATATCTGCAACCTTATAATGAATGCTCCATATTTATAATGAAATTACAATATACATTTACAAGGAAATTTTTCCTTCAAGGGCCCGCTTTCCCCCAGACCCCCCAGCTGGGGGGATAGCCCCCCCGGACCCCGCAGAGGGGGTACCCCCCCTCTGCACTCCCCTGCGTGGAAAAGTGTACATACTTCTGGGGTGTAAATACTTCATGGGGTATAAACACAACTGAAAGTAAAATACCTCTGAATCAAGAAGATAATCAGGCTCCAAAACCAACATAAAATATCACTGTAGAATTAAAATACCGTAACATAAGATCAAGATATATAAATAAACAAACACACATAAAAAAAAATGAAAGAGTATTTTACATCATAGTGCTCTATTCTCATGGAGTGAGCTTTTCCTCCAGAACATGGTTCCGAGCTTAAACTAGAACAACATGAACCAAATAAAAACATATACACATAAAACTAGAAAGTTGTAAATTGAAATTCAAAATCAGATCTGAAGGGAGAAAAAAACAATCTAGAAATCGAGAAAACAATAGTCAAGAAATTAGTTTAGGAATGGTTTAATTAAATATTCCAAGAAATAACACACAACCTCCATATAATCATCCAAAGATTTTCCAACATTTAAGGACAAGCTTCAAGACACCAACAATTCTACCATTAATGCATGGTGGTCGAAGATGTTGTAAGGTATAAGATATATTATAATAAGTAGAAACATAAATATTGCACCAAATACTAGCGAAACAACGAAATATAGGGAATAACAACACCAACAATGATAAATTCATTGATAGAAATCCAAATCCACTTTCCTGTTCGAGGGGGAAACCTCCAATGAAGAATAACTCTATTACAATAATTCTCAAGACAATACTTTATCATGCATTCTACTCCTATTTATACTAATTCTATATTCTAATGAACATTCTAGAGGAAGATGTTTCTAGAAGCGAAAGATTTTATTGAGTATTCTTACATTAGACTTGTTCACATTATAAAATAGGTCTTTTTAATTGATGTCAAAATTTATTACATGGAAAATATATTATTTGACCTACATGAGGGGATAGGGAGGTTAGGTCCCTAACATGCCCTCCTCCATGAAAAATAGTTGTGTCCTCAAGGCTTGAGATGAGGAAATTGTTGCAAAATGGTAGCGATATCCCAGGTGGCATCTTCAGAAGGTGTATCCTTCCATTGAACTAACACTTCCTTGATGGTGAACTAAGAGAGACAACGCTCATGTTGGTCTAAGACTTCTTGTGGCTACAACAAAATGGAACCTTCTTCATCCAACTCAAGGAAATTGGTTTGATTATGGTACTTAGTTCCAATCACTTTCTCTAAACATGAAACATGAAAAACAAGATGGTGCTTAGAGTGATAGGGTAGAGCTAACCGGTAGGACACAAACCCCACTCTCTTGATAATTGTATAAGGATCATAAAATTTGGGGGTAAGTTTCTAACAATGTTCAGATTTTAGTGAAGTCTTCTTATGAGGTTGCAGATGAAGAACCACTTGGTCCCATTCAACAAATTGACGTTTGGAATGACCTTGATCTACTTGTTGCTTCATGCGATTCTAAGCTAGGACCAAATTTTCTTTAAGGGTATGGAGAATGGTTGCGTAAATTGTAATATTGTTGTCAACCTCCCGAACCTTGGAGACACCTCAAGGTTCAGGGAGGTTGACAACCGATGGTGTATTTTTCCCTTATATTGATTCAAAGGGATTCATGTGAGTGGAAGTATGGTAAGATGTGTTGTACCACCATTCATATAGGGGTAACCACTAAGCCCACTGATTTTTTCTTTCAGACGCAGAACACCATAAATAAGTTTCCAAAGTCTTGTTGATAGTTTTAATTTTCCATCAATATAGGGATGATAGGTGGTGCTCATATGCAATTGGGTTCCATGGAGCCTAAACAATTCTTTCCAAAAATTGCTGGTGAAAGTTGGATCATGGTTAGAGACAATAGAATGAGTCATGCCATGGATTTTGAATATATTATCCATAAAAAATTGAACCACCCTGGATGCGATATACAAGACATGTTGAAGAGCACATAAATAAGCATATTTGGAAATACGATATACTACCACCATGATGATTGAATTATTTCCCAATTTAGGTAAGCCAACAATGAAATCCATAGAAATATCCCTCCAAATGGTAGGTGAAATCGAGAGTGGTTGGAGTGTTCCTAGATATTTGATTGTTTCACCCTTATTACGTTGATATGTATTGTAACACACCCACTATGACATAATACAATTTTCATCTAATTCTCAAGGATCAGAATCCGCAAAGTCCTATGGGGACCTAGTGTAGGCTAGTTCTTCCCTGTTCACCTCCCTGTGATCATGGGTTAGGACCACAGGCCAAACAAACCAGGTGCCTTTTCATGTTTTGTGACTCAACGATACAAGTGAGTCAAATCTTAAACGTAGAATGGCGAGGGGGCTCCGTAATGAAACCCTGGCCATAGATCTGGGCACACAGATTCTGGCCATCTAGATCTACCTGCTGCTTAATGACAAATCACTAGCTCCCTTTCTTTAGTCCCTATCTCGATAGGACCACATACACACCTAAATGAAAGCACCTTTCACAACTCGCGACCTTGCGAGTCATGAGTAGAAGACCCTCAAGTTTTCTTCACCAATCGCCGATACCTGAGATTTCGATATGGTATGGCCCCTCCTTATTAGCGCTCTCGACGTGTGATCACCAGTTAGGGATAACTACTAGCCTTGCTTGCAACTCGCAAGTTCACGAGTTGAAAGGTTGAACCTATGGGCCCTTCTTTTGTGACACCCCGAGATGCGAAAGTCAGAGAAGGTTTGACTCCTTCCGGGCTTCTCAAAACTCGCAACTTTGTGACTTGAGTTGTTGGGCCTTTGTTCTCCCTTCTTATGAGAACCCGAAGTATGAGAAGTCAACAGGATGTTGACTCCCGTTTCAAATGACATGTGTCCACCACCTGTCACCACTTCTCCCTCTCTCTGGGCATCTTATCGTTACACCACCTATCAATCACATGGGTCCCACCAAGCAGACATGCCACGTGTTGCACAAGTTCTCGCAACTTGCAAGCTTGGGACTTCTACGGTCGAAATTGATTCCATTCAAGCTCCGAGACCCTGATATGTGATATGGCGATGAGGCCCTGACTCAATGGTTTCTCCTACTTCTCGCTATTCGGGACTTCACGACTCCAAGGGTTTGGTCTTCCACCTCCAAAATCACAAATCCCTGATACGCGATGTATCGGGACGTTAGATCCCATGGCTATTCTTCCTCTTTGATCAATGGCCCAGATCACATCGCAATCTTGCGACTCAGGACTTCGTGACTCCAAGAGCCTAGTCTTCCACCTCCAAACTCACGAATCCCCGATACGTGAAATGGTCAGATCTTTGCCACCTATCTTCCAACATGGACGGTCCTGATCCTCTCGCGACTTCGCCACTCGCAAGGTCAAGAGACTTCCTCCTCTGACTCCTGATGTCCAAATCCATGATAGAGAGGATCTTGTGACACGCGTCCTCCCACAGACGGATGGTTCTGAACCTCTTGCAACTTCGCCACTCGCGAGGTCAAGAGACTTCCTCCTCTGACTCTCGATGTTCGAATTCCCGATAGAGAGGATCTTGTGACATGTGTCCTCCTGCAGATGGATGGTTCTGATCCTTTTGCAAATTCAAAACTTCTGATGTTGAGTGTCTGAACCTTTGTCCTCCGGACTCCTGAACTTCCGAATCACCGATATCCCGATACAACCCCTTCGGGACTTTCGCTCTGCTATTCTTCGTGTGAGGTTTTAAACCTTGTGCAACTCTCGACAGATCCAATGGCTATCGGGTTTTCTAACTAAGATCTGATGGCTCAAATCTATCCGACACTGTGCCCTCTCCCATTTCTCCCTGGACGTGGAAAAACCAATGGTCCAGATACTCCCACAGACCTTGGGGATCTACGGTTCTGATTCCTTCGCTACTCATGAAGATAAAGGAAAAGGGGTTAAGGCATTTAACGCCCTCGTGTATTCCTCCAATCTAATGGTCATGAATGACGACAGATCTTCCGACAGGATCTCATCCATCGATAGATACTTATTCTTCGAAATTCTCAAGGAATTCTGCGACCTCTGCGCCTCTGCATAAGCATAAGCCATATGTGGCCCTTCTGTTATAAGCATGCAACCACCATTTCTAAATAAAAACACTACACAGGTAGTCTTATACTCAAACCATTCATAAAACTGCACAGATTAAGAGCATATATGTCAGCATATAAATTTCACAATGCAAGATGTAAAACACTTATCAGAAATAACACCAGAAGTGAGTGCAACTGCTAAGAGGGGTGCTCGTTTCCACCCAACCGTAGGCTCAACGACTCCCAACAGATTTACCACTAGACACCCCCAAGATGAGACCACGATGCTGCGAGACTGCGTCTTGGTTTTCCAGTGACTGAGAATGAGGGTTACTCTCCCCCTTTTCTATATCACTCACTCTGCATATCTCCAGAGTTCTTCCTCCTTCCCTCGCGTCTCCCCTCCACGCTTCTTCCTCACGCATTTTCCTCTTGAGAGGTTGCGTGTGGCATGATTTCCATCATGATGGCAGGCCCAAGGCTCCTATGGATGGGAGGTTCACTTCCCCCATCCCTCATTAATTTATGAGGAGCCATCTACCTACCAACCTGCGAGTAATTTATTTCGGGCCAGCAAGCCGCTCTTGGTTCTCCAGGCCAGTGAAGTCCAAATACGGTATTGGTTTTGGTGGAAATTAACGCCACCTTTCCAGGTGCCTTCCACCACCTTTCTTCAGCCATCATGGTCTCTTTTTCAGCATATCCCCTCTCAGTAGTCCTGCAATATATATTCATAATATTATTCACATTCATTGACCTTTTTCACAAGGTCTATTAACATCACACATTCACATTTTTGAGTTTGCCACAGTTCTTGGCTAGTATAGTTATTTTTACAAACTGGGGGAAACAGGGTGTTACAATTCCATCCCCCTTAAAGGAACATCATCCTCGATGTTCTTGTCTATCAACATGAAATGCATGTATAGAAGTAAAAAGAATCGGATATGCCTGTCTCATGGCATCCTCCATTTCCCATGTAGCCTCATCTAGGCCAAAATGTCTGCACTGCACCTTGACCTGTGCAATGGTTCGGTTCCAGAGTAGGGTTTCCTTTCTGTCCAGTATGCATTGAGGTTCTGGTATAAATTCTCCCTCCGGTTCCACCTGGATCATAGACCAGTCAATTATATGATTAGGATCATGTACATATTTATTCAATAATGAAACATGGAAAACATTATGTGCTTTTACTGTGGGAGGAAGTGCTAACCTATAGGCTACAGGTCCCACTCTATCTAGAACCTCAAAGGGTCCACAATATCGAGGTGACAACTTGGCACAAGCTCCCATTTTCAGGGAACTCTTCCTGGGCCTAACTCTGTGATATACATGATCTCCCACTTTGAACTCTCTTGGAGTTCTCTTTTGGTCAGCATAACTTTTCTGTCAGTTCTGAGCGACCTTTAGGTTTTGTTTTATCTGAGTCACCTGTTGTTCCATTTCTTTCAACATGTCGGGTCCAAAAGAATTCCTATTTATGGGATTACTCCAGCTGACTGGGGTGTTACACGGTCTACCATAAAGGACTTCGAAGGGACTCATATTTAAGGATGCTTGGTAGCCGTTGTTGTAGGCGAATTCTACCAGTGGCAGGTAGTGTTCCCACTTCTTGGGTTGATGCATTACATGCATCCTTAACATATCTTCTAGTATTTGATTCACTTTTTCTGTCTGTCTGTCGGTTTAAGGGTGATAGGTGGTTATAAACAACAACTTGGTCTCTAAACGAGCCATCAGTGATTTCCAAAATTTGGAAGTAAATTTGTGTCTCTGTCAGACACGATCTCTTTCGACATACCATGCAGTCTGAATATCTCTTTCATGAATACCTAGGTGATATCGATTTCCTTATAGGTCGAGTTGATGGGGATGAAGTGAGCAGACTTTATCAATTTATCCACCACCACCATAATGGTGTCATTTTGTTTGGTTGAGGTTGGTAATCCAGTGATGAAGTCCATGGAGATGGTTTCCCATTTCCACTCTGGGATTGGTAAAGGCTGTAATAATCCTGCTGGGTGTTGATGTTCTGCTTTAACCTGTTGGTACTCTATGCATTTGGCTAGGTACTCGGCTATGTCTTTCTTCAATCTAGGCCAATAAAATTGTTTCTTGGTGGCAGTGATCATTTTTTGGTATCCTGGATGACCAGAATTGGGTCTTTTATGTAGTTCATCCAGTATGAACCTCTTCAAGTCGTCACAGTTTGGAATATAAAATCTGCTTCTATAAGTGAGTAGACCTCCTTCGTTCATCTGGAAACCTTCTTATTTTACTCCAGTAGTTTCTTGTTGTACATACATGGTCACAGTCTGGACGAAGGGATCTGTTTCTTGTGCATTTTTTATTCTTTCCTTGACATCTATCTCGTAAGTGCTCACCATTGCTAGGTGAATTGTTTTCATACTTCTGCTAAGGGCATCGGCCACCCTATTTTCCTTTCCTTTAATGTGTTTGATTTCGAAATCAAACTCGCTAAGGAGGGCCATCCACCTAGCTTACCTGGAATTGAGATTTGGTTGATCAAATACGTATCGCAATCCGTAGTGATCTATCATAAGTACAAACTTTCTTCCCAGGAGGTAATGCCTCGACATTTTCAAGGCATGCACTATGGAAGCTAGTTCTAGATCATGGGTCACATAGTTGACTTCATGCTCATTCAATTTTTGGGATTCATAGTAGATCACACTTCCTTCCTGCATAAGGAGTCCTCAGAGTCCTTCCTTATAGGCATCTGTGCACACGAGGAAGTCAGCTTCTGGATCGACGATCTTTAGCACAGGTGTATGGGTCAGTAGATGTTTCAGGGTTTGAAATCTTTCTTCACATTTCTGTGTCCACAAGAATTTTGTTCCCTTCTTCTGGAAGGCAGTGATTGGACAACCAATCTTGGAGAATTATTTTATAAATCTCCTATAGTATCCTGCTAATCCCATAAAGGATCTGATTTCCAAAACATCCCTTGGGGTAGGCCATTCCATGATAGACCTGATTTTGTCAGGGTCTACCACTACTCCTTCTTCGGAGAGAACATGGCCTAAGTAATGTATTTTCTTCTGGAAGAATTCACATTTGCTGAATTTGGCATAGAG
>JASDQU010738213.1:215445-238913 GCA_032191745.1 Picea mariana | reverse complement strand
TAGTGGCCATACCTTGTTCGGAAGGTAGTTTTATGGATGTCTTCACCCTTGATTCGGACTTGATGGTATCCCGACCTCAAATCAATTGTTGAGAAAATAGACGCACCCCCCAATTGATCGAACAGGTCATCGATCCTAGGCAAGGGGTACTTTTTCTTTATGGTTACTTTACTGAGTTGCCTATAATCTATACATAGTCTAAGGGTACCGTCCTTCTTTTTCACGAATAGGAATGGTGCTCCCCATGGAGACATGCTCGGTCGAATATAGCCCTTATCCATCATTTCTTTTAATTGCAACTTGAGTTCAGCTAACTCGGGTGTGCTCATCCGGTAAGGTGTCCTAGACACCGACACCACTCCCAGTGAAACTTCTATCGAGAAGTCTATGTCCCTTCTTGGAGGTAAACCCGATACCTCTTCTGGAAACACATCTCTGTATTATCTTAGGATAGGGTGATCGTCAGGGTTTGTTTTGTCATCTTCGATTGTTTTGAACACCTATATTGCATATAGGGTACATCCCTTTCGGAAATACTTTCTCATTTGCAGAGATGATATTTGTCTCACTAAAACAGGTTTTTGGATCCCTTGAAGGGTTATCTTTTTCCATTCTTTACTTACACATTCTAAGGTCTTATGGTAATAGTCCAATATGGCTTTATGGGCAGCTAGCCAGTCCATACCAATCAGCAGATCATACGATCCGAGGAGTAATAAGTTAAGGGTTGTTTGGGTGGGGAGTTTACCCAACATCAATTGGCAGGCTGGTATAACCTCTTCTATCCTTCTTTTGGTGCCAATGGCTTACTGTACTAACCATGGCTTGGTTTGTTTTTGTGGCTGTAGTTTACACTTATCAACAGCTTTAGGGGCTATATAACTCAAATTTGAACCATGGTCAATTAAAATAGACATTAGATGGTTGGAAGTCATACCTTCTATTTCCACTATTGAAGCTTGGTGGTCAGCTTGGTTATTATCCAAGGCTGCATAAATTTGTGGCACACTCCTGGCCACATCATTGACGGTAGTATCTTCCTATATGTTATAAATTCTCCAACTATTTTGTTGTCGGTGTCAGCAGTCTCTCAGGAGATGTTCTTCTCTGCAACCCCAGCATTTCAAAGCTTCTCTCTTTGGGTTATCAGTCTTCACTGATATGGGTCTAGAAGTTTTATTTCCACTCAAGGAGGGAAAATTTTGCTGGTGCATACTCCGGGCTAGAAAGTTCATTCTTGGGTTCTTCTTGTAGTTCTTAAATCCTGGGGATTTAATTCCCATTTTCTGAAATCTTGAACTATTCTTCTATTTCCATCCTTCACGACATTCTGCTCAATGTCCAAACTATTCATGACAATAGGTTGCCTTTCAAATAGTGTCTTCTAGAGTCTTTGGCTCATCAAATTCAATTCTATTCTGATAGTCCTTAGGTAGTCCACTAATGAAGCGTTGCACCTTTTCCTTTTCCACCTTGATATAGGGTACATACCTCAACAAATCGAGGATTTTGTTGACATATTCTTCTATAGTGAGTTGTCCCAGTTTGAGTTCATAAAACTCTTAAGTCTTTTCGTCGAAATATTTTTCTGACAGATACTTCTTTTGGAAGTATTTCTCAAACCGTTCCCAAGACAGGTCCTCTTCGCAAACCCCTTTCACATTCTTAAGGTCTTCCCACCAAATGGAAGCCTTTCCATTCAAGTTGAAGGTGGCCACTCGGGCCTTCATATTTTCTGAAAAGTCATGGACTCTGAAATACTTCTTTAGACCAAGCAGCCAGGCCTCTACTTCCTATCCCTTCTTTATTTCACCGTCGAAGGAGGGTGGTTTGGCCTTTCTAAATTCTTCAAATTTTTGACCTTTGGAATACTTTTGCTTCTTTTGTTTTCTTTGAGGATAGGAACTGGTTTTGCTGCTAGAAGAGCCTTCTAAATCGCCAACTTCCTTCTCTGAGGAATCATCCGATGCTTGTCCTTTACCTCTTGGGTGGACCTTTTTCGAGGTGCTCCTCTCACTGTGACCAATGATATGACCATGTTTCTGAGTTTCAGGTTCATGCTGCATTTGTCTTTTCTTGTTCTTGTTCTTATGTTTGCATTAATTTATGTTTGCTTTTTTTGTTCTTTCATCATCCTTTCATTGTCAGCCTTACAACTTTGTAATTCGACCATGAGGCTCCTCACAGTCTCGGCTAGATATAAAGGGGTCCCTACTGCCCTCCTTTCATCAGAATCTTCGTCTCTATTGTGGGAGCCCTCTCCCACTTCATGGTGAGTCACCATACTATGCGTTGATAATTTCCTACAGTTGATCTTCCGCTTGTGTGAAAAAGAAAAAATGTTGGTTGTTAGTCAATATTTATATTTATTTATAACCAGTACATAATTCATATTTTCACATGTACACACACACAATAGGGGTTTTTCATTCTTAACTTCGTCTTTTGATTAGGAAGGTTAAGACATGGGGTTACTCTTTTTAAGAGTGTTCCGAATAGAGCTTTTGCGCAACTCATTCATGAGCCTAAGCAGGCCAAGTGTTGTAACCATGCTTTGATACCAATTGTAACACACCCACTACGACATAATAAAATTTTTGCCGAATTCTTGAGGATCAGAATCCCCGAAGTCCTACATGGGCCTAGTGCAGGCTAGTTCTTCCCTGTTCACCTCCCCATGATCATGGGTTAGGACCACAGGCCAAACAAACCAGGCGCATTTTCATGTTTCACGACTCAACGATACAAGTGAGTCAAATATTAAAGGTAGAATGGCGAGGGGGATCTAGAATGAAACCCTGGAGTAAAATATGAAGGCTACCAGATGACCTAAGGAGGTCTTCTCACTTATAGAAGCAGATTTTATATTCCAAACTGTGATGACTTGAAGAGGTTCATACTGGATGAACTACATAAAAGATCATTTTCTGATATCCTGGATGACCAGAATAGGGTCTTTTATGTAGTTCATCCAGTATGAACCTCTTCAAGTCGTCACAGTTTGGAATATAAAATCTTCTTCTATAAGTGAGCAGACCTCCTTCGGTCATCTGGTAGCCTTCATATTTTACTCCAGCAGTTTCTTGTTGTAGGTACATGGTCACGGTCTGGACGAAGGGATCTGTTTCTTGTGCATTTTTTATTCTTTCCTTGACATCTGTCTCACAAGTGCTCACCACTGCCAGGTGAATTGTTTTCATACTTCTGCTAAGGGCTTCGACCACCCTATTTTCCTTTCCTTTAATGTGTTTGGTTTCGAAATCAAACTCACTAAGGAGGGCCATCCACCTAGCTTGCCTAGCATTGAGCTTTGGTTGATCAAACAGGTATCACAATCCACAGTGATCTGTCATAAGTACAAACTTTCTTCCCAGGAGGTAATGCCTCCATATTTTCAAGGCATGCACTATGGTAGCCAGTTCTAGATCACGGGTCACATAGTTGACTTCATGCTCATTCAATTTTTTGGATTCATAGCAGATCACACTTCCTTCATGCATAAGGACTCCTTCGAGTCCTTTCTTACAGGAATCTATGCACACGAGGAAGTCAGCTTCTGGATCGACGATCTTCAGCATGGGTGTATGGGTCAGTAGATGTTTCAGGGTTTGAAATCTTTCTTCACATTTCTGTGTCCACAGGAATTTTGTCCCCTTCTTCTAGAGGGAATTGATTGGACAACTAATCTTGGAGAATCCTTTTATAAATCTCCTATAGTATCCTACTAATCCCATAAAGGATTTGATGTATGAAACATCCCTTGGGGTAGGCCATTCCATGATAGACCTAATTTTGTCAGGGTCTACTGCTACTCCTTCTTTGGAGAGAACATGGCCTAAGTAATGTATTTGCTTCTGGAAGAATTCACATTTGCTAAATTTGGCATAGAGATGATGGTCTCTTAGCACTTGCAACACAAGTCTAAGATGCTCTTCATGCTCTTTTCGGTTCTTGGAGTAGACTAATATATCGTCAATAAAAACAAGCACAAATTTGTCTAGGAACTTGTTGAGTACATTGTTCATCAAGCACATAAAAGTGGCAGGGGCATTGGTCAACCCAAATGGCACTATCACAAACTCATAGTGGCCATATCTTGTTCGGAAGGTAGTTTTATGGATGTCTTCACCCTTGATTCGGACTTGATGGTATCCCAACCTCAAATCAATCTTTGAGAAAATAGATGCACCCCCCAATTGATCGAACAGGTCGTCAATCCTGGGCAAGGGGTACTTGTTCTTTATGGTTACTTTATTGAGTTGCCTGTAATCTATACACAGTCTAAGGGTATCGTCCTTATTTTTCACAAACAGGACTGGTGCTCCCCATGGAGACACACTGGACCAAATATAGCCCTTATCCATCATTTATTTTAATTACAACTTGAGTTCAACTAACTCGGGTGTGCTCATCCAGTAAGGTGTCCTAGACACCGGCATTGCTCTCGGTGCAAGTTCTATCGAGAAGTCTATGTCCCTTCTCGAAGGTAAACCTGGTACCTCTTCCAAAAGCGCATCTCTATATTATCTTAGGATAGGGTGATTGTCAGGGTTTAGTTTGTCATATTCGATTGTTTTCAACACCTGTATTGAATATAGGTTACATCCCTTTTGGAAATACTTTCTCATTTGTAGAGCTGATATTTGTCTCACCGAAACAGGTTTTCGGATCCCTTAAAGGGTTATCTTTTTCCCTTCTTTACTTACACATTCTAAGGTCTTATGGTAACAGTCCAATCTGGCTTTATGGGTGGCTAGCCAGTCCATACCAATCAACAGATCATACGATCCCAGGGGTAATAAGTTAAGGGTTGTTTGGGTGGAGAGTTTACCCATCATCAATTGGCAGGCTGGTATAACCTCTGCTACCTTTCTTTTGGTCCCATTGGCTAACTGCACTAACCATGTCTTGGTATGTTTTTTGTGGCCGTAGTTTACACTTAGCAATAGCTTTAGGGGATATATAACTCAAATTTGAACCAGGGTCAATTAAAACAGACACTAGATGGTTGGAAATCATACCTTATATTTCCACTATTGAAGCTTGGTGGTCGTCTTGGTTATTATCCAAGGCTGCATAAATTTGTGGCACACTCCTGGCCACATCATTGACAGTAGTAGCTTCCTATATGTTATAAATTCTCCAACTATTTTGTTGTCGGTGTGGGAAGTCTCTCAGGAGATGTTCTTCTTCACAACCCTAGCATTTCAAAGGTTCTCTCTTTGGGTTATCAGTCTTCACTAATATGGGTCTAGAATTTTTATTTCCGCTCAAGGAGGGAAAATTCTGCTGGTGCATACTCTGGGCTAGAAAGTTCATTCTTGGGTTCTTCTTGTAGTTCTTAAATCCTGGGGATTTAATTCCCCCTTTTTGAAATCTTGAACTATTCTTCTGTTTCCATCCTTCGCGATGTTCTGCTCGATGCTCGAACTGTTCATGACAATAGATTTCCTTTTGAATAGTTTCTTCTAGAGTCTTTGGCTCATCAAATTCAATTATATTTCGATAGTCCTTAGATAGTCCACTCATGAAGCGTTGCACATTTTCCTTTTCTACCTTGATATAGGGTACATACCTCAACAAATCGAGGAATTTGTTGACATATTCTTCTATATGAGTTGTGCCAATTTGAGTTCATAAAACTCTTTAGTCTTTTCGTCGAAATATTTTTTCGACAGATACTTCTTTCGAAAGTGTTTCTCAAACCGTTCCCAAGACAGGTCCTCTTTGTGAACCCCTTTCACATTCTTAAGGTCTTCCCACCAAATGGAAGCCTTTCCGTTCAAGTTGAAGGTGGCCACTCGAGCCTTCATATTTTCTGAAAAGTCATGGACTCTGAAATACTTCTTTAGTCCAAGCAGCCAGGCCTCTGCTTCCTATCCCTTCTTTATTTCACGATCAAAGGAGGGTGGTTTGGCCTTTCTAAATTCTTCGAATTTTTGACCTTTGGAAGACTTTTGCTTCTTCTGTTTTCTTCAGGGATAGAAACTAGTTTTGCTGCTAGAAGAGCCTTCTGAATCACCAGCTTCCTTCTCCAAGGAATCATCCGACGCTTGTCCTTTACCTCTGGGGTGGACCTTTTTTGAGGTGCTCCTCTCTGTGTGACCACTGATATGACCATGTTTCTGAGTTTCAGGTTCATGCTGCATTTGTCTTTGTAGATCGGATAAACTCTGTAGTAAAACTCTGTTAATTTCTATTTTCTTTTCTTATTCTTTCATCATCCTTTCATTGTCAACCTTACAGCTTTGTAATTCGACCATGAGGCTTCTCACAGTCTTGGCTAGATCTGGAGGGGTCCCTACTGCCCTCCTTTCGTCAGACTCTTCGTCTCTATTGTGGGAGCCCTCTCCCACTTCATGGTGAGTCACCATACTATGCATTGATAATTTCCCGCGGTTGATATTCCACTTGTGTGAAAAAGGAAAAACGTTGGTTGTTAATCAATATTTATATTCATTTATAACAAGTACATAATTCATATTTTCACATGTACACACACCCAATAGGGGTTTTTCATTCTTAACTTTATCTTTTGATTAGGAAGGTTAAGACAGGGGGTTACTCATTTTAAGAGTGTTTCGAACGGAGCTTTTGCGCAACTCGTTCATGAGCCCAAGTAGGGCAAGTGTTGTAACCATTCTCTGATACCAATTTGTAACACACCCACTAGGGCATAATAAAATTTTCGCCAAATTCTCGAGGATCAGAATCCATGAAGTCCTACAGGGGCGTAGCGCAGGCTAGTTCTTCCCTGTTCACCTCCCCGTGATCGTGGGTTAGGACCATAGGCCAAACAATCCAAACACCTTTTTGTGTTTCATGACTCAGCGATACAAGTGAGTCAAATCTTAAAGGTAGAATGGTGAGGGGGCTCCAGAATGAAACCCTAGCTGTAGATCTGGGTGCGCAGATTTTGGCCATCCAGATCTACCTGCTTCTTATCAACAAAGTACTAGCTCCCTTTCTTTAGTCCCTATCTCGATAGAACCACATACGTGCCTAAATGCAAGTGCCTTTCACAACTCGCGACCTCGCAAGTCTTGAGTCAAAGACCCTTGAGTTTTCTTCACCAATTGCTGATACCTGAGATTCCAATATGGTATGGCCCCTCTTTATTAGTGCTCTCCATGCGTGACCACTAGCTAGGGCTAACTACAAGCCTTGCTCACAACTCACAAGTTCGCGAGTTGAAAGGTTGAACCTCTGGGCCCTTCTTTTATGAAACCCCGAGACGCAAAAGTCAGAGAAGGTTTGAGTCCTTCCGAGCTTCTCAGAACTCACAACTTCGTGACTTGAGTTGTTGGGCCTTTGTGCTCCTTTCTTATGAGAACTCAAAGTATGAGAAGTCAACAAGATGTTGACTTTCATTTCAAATGACACATGTCCACCACCTATCACCACTTTTCCCTCTCTCTGGGAATCTTATCATTACACCACCTGTCAACTACGTGGGTCCCACCAAGAGGACGTGCCACGTGTTGCACAAGCCCTTGAAACTCCCAAGCTCGGGACTTCTATGGTCGAAACTGATTCCCTTCAACCTCTGAGACCCTGATATGCGATATGGTGAGGAGGCCCTAACTCAATGGTTTCTCCTACTTCTCTCTATTCGGGACTTCGCAACTCCAAGGGTTTGGTCTTCCACCTCCAAACTCATGAATCCTTGATACGCAATGTATCAAGATGTCAGATCCCACGACTATCCTTCCTCTTTAATGAATGGCCCAGATCACATTGCAATCTCACAACTCAGGACTTCGTGACGCCAAGAGCCTGGTCTTCCACCTCCAAACTCATGAATCCACTATACGTGAAATGGTCAGATCTCTGCCACCTATCCTCCAATATGGATGGTCCTGATCCTCTCATGACTTTGCCACTCGCGAGGTCAAGAGAATTCCTCCTCTGAATCCCGATGTCTGAATCCCCGATAGAGAGGATCTCGTGACACGCGTCCTCTCGCAGACGAACGGTTTTGATCCTCTCACGACTTCGCCACTCGCAAGGTCAAGAGACTTCCTCCTCTGACTCCCGATGTCTGAATCCCCAATAGAGAGGATCTCATGACACGCGTCCTCCCATAGACAGACAATTCTGATCCTTTCACAAATTCATAACTTCTGATGTCGAGTGTCCGAACCTTCATCCTCCAGACTCCCTAACTTCTGAATCGCCGATATCCCGATACAACCCCTTCGGGACTTTCACTCTACTTCTCTTCACGTGAGGTTTTAAACCTCATGCAACTCTCGACAGATCCAATGGTTGTCGGATTTTCTAACTAAGATCTGACAACTTAGATTTGTCCCACACTGTGCCCTCTCCCATTGCTCCCTAGACATGGAAAAACCAATGGTCCAGATACTCCCACAGACCTTGGGGATCTACGGTCCCGATTCCTTCGCTACTCACAAAGATAAAGGAGAAGGGGTTAAGGCATTTAACACCCTCATGTATTCCTCCAATCTAACGGTCGTGAATGATCACAGATCTTCTGACAGGATCTCATCCGTCGATCGATACTTATTCTTCAAAAACCTCAAGGGATTCTATGACCTTTGTGCCTCTGCAGAGTCCTTGCACACAAATTGATACCTCTTCTGAGCTTTTCAAAAGGGTGTCTCTATGGGGAGGTTTATCCAGGGTATCACTTGAGATGGATAAGGGAATAGATTTCCCGAGAAACGGCTTGAATTATGAATTGATTCAATGTGTGTATATACATATATAAATTTATTTATAAACATAATCCATACGTGGCCCTTCCGTTATAAGCATGCAACCACCATTTCTGAATAAAAACACTACACAGGCAGTCTTATACTCAAACCATTCATAAAAATGCATAGATTAAGAGCATATATGTCAGCATATAAATTTCACGATGCAAGAAGTAAAACACTTATCAAAAATAACACCAGAAGTGAGTGCAATTGCTAAGAGGGGTGCTCGTTTCCACCCAGCCATAGGCTCAGTGACTCCCAATGGATTTACCACTAGCCACCCCCGAGATGAGACCACGATGCTGCGAGACTGTGTCTTAGTTTTCCAGTGACCAATAACGAGGTTGAATCTCCCCCTTCTCTGCAATCACTCACTCTTCATATATCCAGAGTTCTTCCTCCTTCCCTCGCATCTCCCCTCCGTGCTTCTTCCTCACGCATTTTCCTCTTGCGAGGTTGCGTGTGGCATGATTTCCCTCGCGGTGGTCAGGCCTGAGGCTGCGATAGATGGGAGGTTCACTTCCCCCATCCCTCATTAATTCCTAAGGAGCCATATACCTACCAATCTTTATAGTAATTTATTTTGGTCCAGCGAGCCTCTCTTTGTTCTCTGGGCCAGTGAAGTCCAAATACGGTGTTGGTTTCGGTGGAAGTTAGCACCACCTTTCTTCAGCCATCGTGGTCTCTTTTTTAGCATGTCCCCTCTCAGCAGTCCTGCAATATATATTCATAATATTATTCACATTCATTGACCTTTTTCACAAGGTATATTCACATCACACATTCACATTTTTTAGTTTTCCACAGTTCTTGGCCAGTATAGTTATTTTTACAAACTGGGGGAAATAGGGTGTTACAGGTATGAAATTCAATCACAAAGGTGTGGACGTGTTGTTTCATGTTGTCCTAGAAAAAATAACATTTGACCCGTTCATAGTTTTTGTTAAACCTTGAACGCCCAGTTGCGGTTTAAACATGAAACTCAGAGAGCATCGTGGATTTAAGGTTCTATTGTTTTCTTAAATAAAGACGACCTTTATAAAAAATCTTTCCATTGTGCCAACAGTACCCTGGAGAATCTTAAGTATATTGTTACAATTTTTGGAATAGGCTAGAAATTTTGGGGTCTTGCAACCATTCTTGGTGAATGGCCTCAAGCTAATATGCTACAGTGAATGCGAGGGAAAAGAGGGACCCTTTGTCTTTATATTTCTTTCAAAGAGCATCAAGAACCACATTTTATTTTCTGTTATTGTAGAGGATGTCATAATCATATCCAAACATATTGGTCACCCATTTTTGTTGCTATGGGGATTAAATTATTTGTTCCATAAAATACTTAAGGCTACGATGATCAATTTTAATTTGGAATCATTTCCCTAATAGATAAGGACGCAAAAGATCCAATGCATGCATAGTATCCAACATTTCATTTTCATAGTTTGATTGGCCCAAATGTTGCTCTGATATTTTTTGGCTAGTGAAATCCAATGTTCGACCATCTTGCATGAGGACTGTCCCAATTCCTTTCCATGATGCATCACATTCTAGGAAAAAAGTATTGGTGAAGTTTGGTAATTCTAGGACAAGAGTTTTTCACATAACATCTTTCAAGAATTGGAAGGACTGATTAACTATTGGAGTCCAACTTAAAGCATTCTTTTTAAGGAGAGAAGTGAGAGGAGCTACAATTTTTTCATAATTCTGAGCAAACTTGTGATAATAACCTATTAAAACTAGGAAAACACACAAGATTTTAAGAGTTTTAGGGCAAGTCCAATCCTTCATATCTTTAAGTTTCTTAGGATCCACTCGTACACCATCCTTGTCAACAATATGACCCAGGTACTCAACTTCAGAGTCTCCAAATGCACATTTAAATTGTTTAATAAAATGTTGGGGCTAAGATAGTAGATGGAGAAATTTATCCACATGGGCAAGGTGGGATTTCCAAGTTTTAATATAGATGAGAATATCATAAAAAAAAACTAAGACAAATTTACAAAGGAAGGGACATAAGACATGATTCATGAGACTTTGAAAAATGGAAGGAGCATTACACAGGCCAAAGGAAATGACCAAGAACTCATAGTGACCCTCATGAGTTCTAAATGTAGTCTTGGAAATTTCTTGTTCCTTCATACATATATGGTGGTATCCAGAACAAAGATCAAGTTTGGTAAAGTACTGAGCACCACTCAATTCATCCAAAAGGTCATCAATGAGAAGGATGGGAAATTTGTCCTTGATTGTAATTTTGTTGAGGGAATGAAAATCGTGCCAAGTGCCTTCTTTATTGAGTACCATAACTACTATAGAAGAATACATGATGGTATTCAAATGGACAACACCTGTTTATAGCAATTCTTGAAATTTTTTCTCAATTTCATTTTTTTGGGAAAAGGGATGATGATAAGGGAAAAAATTGGGAGGAATACTACCAGGGACTAGAGGAATGGAATGATAATTGACTCCATGGGAAGGGGGAAGGCCATGGGGGGTGTTAAAAATAACTTGGTATCAAGAGATGATATATTGGAGGTCAACATGCACAAAAGGTGTCTCCATGTTTTCAATAGAAGGGAGTTGGGAAATAATGTCATAATGACCTTTTTTTAGGAGATTTTCCATTCAGTGTGAGCTGATGATATTAGGTGAGCCTATTGTGATGCCTTGGAACTTATGTTGTTGTCCCTTCTATTGGAATTTCAAGGTGAAGTCCTTAAAATCCATGATAATGGAGCCGAGAGTGCATAACCATTCAACACCAAGCACTATGTCACAACCAACCATGTCTATAGAAAACATATGAGATATCAGGTGGTACTAACCAATCTATAGGAACACATTTTCACAATGCCCCCCATATTTCATGGAAAAACCATTGGAAATCATGACCTGAAAATTGTTGACAGCATGGATATAGAAATTGAATTCTTGGGAAGTGAAATAATGAATAAAATCATGGGTGCTTCCACTATCAACTAGGATGATGAATTTCCTATGTTTAATGTATCCAATTATCTTGAGGGTTTTGGGATGATAGAATCCAGTGAGGGTGTTTATCGAAATTAATAATTCAACTTTAGGAGAGTAGGAGGGAGTAGTAGGATCATCTTATTAGGGTATCTCTTCAACAGGGGAAACATCAACATCCTTTCTAGAAACATCCTCATAAATATCCATAAAAATATTTTGTTCTTTGCACTTGTGCCCCATAAAATATTTATCATCACAATTATAACAAAGGCCCTTGAGTTGGAATTCAACCATTTCTACCCTAGTTTATTTTTGGATCTTGAGAGGAGTAGTAGGAGGGGATATATTAGTGGGTCGAGGGTGAGGAATAATGGAGGGATTTTGTTTATGGTGGAGATGATTTTTTATGCTTCTTTGGCACATTTAGTATCTTCCAACCAAGTTTGGGGGTGATCCCTGAGGACCTGCGTATGGATTTCATCCTTTATGCCACTAATAAAGCAATCCCAAAAGAAGGAATTGGACATACCCTATTTTCCGAAATCCAAGTACTCAAAGGTGGTTATAGAGTCTTCCACTATGCTAGGCTACTTCAACTTGGTCAAACAACCTAAATGGTGGGTGTTTGTGCCAAAGCATTCATAAAGGTCTACAACAAACTTTGTCCAAGAAACATAACCATGGTGTGCAATTTTATGCCATTTCCAGCGTTTAGGATCCAAATAGAGAACACCATCATGAAGTTTGGCCAACTCATTAGTAATTCCATGCAAAGAAAACTAATGCTTCATTTGAGTGACCCATCCCATGGGATCTAAGCCATCAAATTTATTGACCTCAACTATGGGAATACATGGGTCACGATGAAATGAGTTGGATTGAAAGGTCATGGTATGGGAATATTCAACACCATCTAAATGTGAAGGTCGGTAAGAGAATAAAGGGCCCTGGGATTGGTTCAACAACTAGTTGAATGTGGATTTTATGGTGTCAAATTTGCCCGTGAATTTGGTATCCATGGCATCAAATTTGTTCCTTACTTGGTCCTAGAAGTTTAGAAATTTGGAATTGATGGAAGCAATGTTAGAATTCAAGTTTTGGATGTTCTCATTGTTCAATTTGATTTCATCATGTAGGTCTTAGTTGTGAGTGGTGGGAATTTGGGGAGGAGGGGTTCCTAGGAGGGGGAGTGGGTCCACTGAAAAACGGATAATAAGTGATATATACCACTATGATTAGGGTGAAAAGAGGAATCCAATGGGATAGGTGGAAAATAGGGTTGTTGGAAAGGGGGTTGGGTGCACGGGAAAAATTCTTAAAAATGATAGATACCATGACAATCAAGGAGAAGAGAGGAATCCAATGGGATAGGTGGAAAATAAGGGTGTTGGAAAGGGGCTTGGGTCCACGGGAAAAATTCTTAAAAATGATAGATACCATGACGATCAAGGAGAAGAGAGGAATCCAATGGGATAGGTCCTGAATAAGGGTGCCAGTGAGACCACTAATTTTTTTTACTCCTGCAAAGTTATACTCCATCTTGAAGAATATTGCAATGACAAAATTCCCAATTTGTTAACATGAAAAATTGTGTTGGAATTTCACAACCAGAATGTAGGAGGAAAGGTTGCACGATAATATATCTCTTATGTTCCATTCCCAAGGGTTAGGGTTTTCATGTTTTCTACAAAAAAGGGTTTTCCCTATGCTATAGCTCTGTGATATATATGCCAGGTTGAACAGTAGTACTTAGCCCAATATCTCAAGGATCCAACTAGGAGGCTCGTCCGTACCCTTAGTTGTACTACCCAATTACCCAGGTACTAGACAATATCTTCCAAAGTGTTGTTCTTGGTGTCAGTATAGCAATCAAGTGGACAATCAAATGATCTAGAGTTGGTTTCAAGAGACCCGAGGTACTTCAAATATACCTAACTATATGTGGGATGTGACGGTCGGTAAGAGAATAAAGGGCCCTGGGATTGGTTCAACAACTAGTTGAATGTGGATTTTATGGTGTCAAATTCGCCTGTGAATTTGGTATCCATGGCGTCAAATTTGTTCCTTACTTTGTCCTAGAAGTTTAGAAATTTGGAATTGATGGACGCAATGTTATAATTCAAGTTTTAGATGTTCTCTTTATTCAATTTGATTTCATCATGTAGGTCTTAGTTGTGAGTGGTGGGAATTTGGGGAGGAGGGGTTCCTAGGAGGGGGAGTGGGTCCACTGAAAAATGGATAATAAGTGATATATACCACTATGATTAGGGTGAAAAGAGGAATCCAATGGGATAGGTGGAAAATAAGGTTGTTGGAAAGGGGGTTGGGTGCACGGGAAAAATTCTTAAAAATGATAGATACCATGACGATCAAGGAGAAGAGAGGAATCCAATGGGATAGGTGGAAAATAAGGGTGTTGGAAAGGGGCTTGGGTCCACGGGAAAAGTTCTTAAAAATGATAGATACCATGACGATCAAGGAGAAGAGTGGAATCCAATGGGATAGGTCCTGAATAAGGGTGCCAGTGAGACCACTAATTTTTTTTACTCCTGCAAAGTTATACTCCATCTTGAAGAATATTGCAGTGACAAAATTCCCAAATTGTTCACATGAAAAATTGTGTTGGAATTTCACAACCAGAATGTAGGAGGAAAGGTTGCGCGATAACATATCTCTTATGTTCCATTCCCAAGGGTTAGGGTTTTCATGTTTGCTACAAAAAAGGGTTTTCCCTATGCTATATCTCTGTGATATATATGCCAGGTTGAACAATAGTACTTAGCCTAATATCTCAAGGATCCAACTAGGAGGCTCATCCGTACCCTTAGTTTTACTACCCAATTACCCAGGTACTAGACAATATCTTCCAGAGTGTTGTTCTTGGTGTCAATATAGCAATCAAGTGGACAATCAAATGATCTAGAGTTGGTTTCAAGAGACCCGATGTACTTCAAATATACCTAACTATACGTGGGATTGATGGTCGTGTACATATTATGTCTGATGTGGTACTACTCAAAGGGTACCAACAGGGGTTACAGAGGTTTCCAACAAGGTGAAACATTTGTTTTGAGTAACCCTGTGAAACTGTTTGTATTTCTAGCATGTAGTCTTCCCCAACCACAATTTTACCAGGTAAACGATAGATCTTTGTTCTTTAAAGACATCGATAGTACATGTCTCTACCCTGAAAAATATTTTCCCACAATTATGAAGAGGAGAGTATTATGATACAACTTGTAAGGTACGAAATATATTATAATAAGCATAAACGGAAATATTGTAGCAAATACCAGCGAAACAACAAAATATAGAGAATAAAAACACCAACAATGATATATTTATTGATAGAAGTCCAAGTTCACTTGCCTCTTCGAGGGGGAAACCTCCAACAAAGCAGATCTCTATTACAATAATTCTTAATAAAATACTTTATCATGCCTTCTACTCCTATTTATATTAATTCTATCTTCTAAAGAGCTTGCTAGAGGAAGATTTTTCTAGAAGTGAAAGCTACTATTAAGTATTCTTACTTTAGACTTGTTCACATTATTAAATAGAACTTATTGACTAATTTCTTCCTTTAGTACATGGAAGATATATTATTCTACCCACATGAGGGGTTAGGGAGGTTAGGTCCCTAATAGATTCTCTTCTCACATTCAAAACAATAGTTACAAGATATTCAAAGAAACCAATCAATGAATTAACAAATATTCCATGAATGTAGTGATATGACCACTTGGGAAAGATATTAAATGATGAAATTTATGATTTTAGTTGTTGCAAGGCTGATTTCTAGAGATTCACATGTAAAAGCATGTTTTTCTATATAACTTTGTGTTCCAAATTCATTTGGATAGTGTTGACGAGTTCAAATTTTCCCGACAACAACAAGGGGTGCACCCCGGTATATGGTCCCAACTAGACTATACATATTTTGAATTAGAAGTCCCATCCGAAATTTGGACTGACTACCATTGAGCGTTGTCTTTTGGTTTTGTTATCAGTTACAGTCTGATGTACCAGTGGGGGTGGATGGATGCTAAGGATGTAATGCAAATATGTAGATGAAGACTATGTATGCAAATATTACTAATCTATTATTAATCTATGATAACCTATCCTAGATAGGAGCACACTAAAGTAACCGGTGAGTTATAAATGCAACCAAAATCTTGTACAACTTTAATACAGTTAGATGCAATAAAAGAGTAAGATTGGAGACAAGTGCATACAAATGTATATAATCAGGTTAGTCTAGATCACAACAATGTATACAATAACAACACAAATCCCAAGGCATTGAAATATTCAAACAAACATTAATAACTGTAGAATGAAAAATATTGTATGAGAATTAGTCTACAAGAAACAAGCATTCTTACAGTCAATAGAAATAGTAGTTATCTTCACTTGAATTAGTTCAAAGCTTCAATCCGTTTCTACACATAATTTATTCTATAATATGTTGGCCCTAAGGGCTTCTAAATATTAGTTAACAAAGTATATGTTCTTGAAAAATTTATTGGGTCTATACAATGCTTGAAAATCCAAAAGTTGTTTTCAAATGAGCTTCTATCCTATTTTATAAAAAAAATAGTAACTCCCATGTGTCCTTTCATCTTATTCTTGAAGAGGCATTTACAAAATGATTCATATTCTTTTCCCTAATGAAAAGCGTGCAACAAGGGACAAAATTTAGAGTAGTTAGGAAAAGGACGAAAGAAAAGGTAGGTATCATTTCCTTTTCCTATGAACTTTTACTTCCATTGTAGGTCATCCAAACTTCCAACTAGTCATAGATTGATTTGATCCTCCTGTATATCATTTGTTCTAATGTTTCATTGTTCAGAGAAATATTTTCATCGAGGGTGCTCATATCCTTATCAAAAATTTTCATGAAATCTTGCACCATCGTATGAATTTTTATTGGTTGTAGCATATGTTGATCAATAAGGTTGGTTGAGACGAAGGTAGCTTCTTCAACTATTTGTTTCCTTCGATTTTTGGTGTCCTAAGATGCATTCACCATTTCTTATGCTACTAGTTTCTTTCCAAGTTCATCTAACCTTGGAAGGTGGCCATTTCTGATAAGTTCTTGAGTATTCTTGTGGATCCTTGAACATATTTCCATATATTTGGTTACTTCTCTATCATCTCTCTGTTTTATCAGTTCGAAATGATCCAATGTGTAAAAATCATTCTTTCTCCCAGATTTTGACAACCTATATAATTTAGAAGGTGCATCAAGATTTTCCTCTATCCACCTATATATGTCATCTGTACCTTCATGGATAATATTGTAATGCACCAAATTCATTTGTATCTGGTTGTTTTGATTGATGAATATGGTAATTGCAACTTGGAAGAGGTGTATATGGGCATACATGTCAATAATGGTACCTTCCAAGTCATTTCTAACCTTCTTGGCAATGACTTTGAAGCTTTGGAGGCTTCTTTCATCTACTTTCGTCTGCCATAGATTTTCCTTGAGTTATGTGCTCTTTAACTCCTTCTCTTCATTTTGTTTGCATAACCTCTGTATGTTATCTATATTGGCATCCACAAATGTAGAACCAACTCTAGGTATTACCACAACATCCTCTCTAACATCTGATCCCATGAATGGTACCTGAGTGACCATTGGTATTGGATCCCCTTCCATCACCGACATATTATTAACTCTCTCTTGCACGATCCTACTAGCTTATTTCCATACTTGAAGCTTCTCATATTTATCACTTCAGCTGGTTGAATTGGATCCCATAGTCCAAGGCCTAAACCACTTTCTATTGTATCTATCTGTGTGCCTGTGATAGATGTTCCTGGGATATCTACATCAATGGGGTGTGTGTCATCCCCTCCATTTTCTACATTTTTCTTTTTCCTTTCCTCCTCAATAGCTTTATCGAATTCTTACTTCACTTATTTTTCATCTATTTATGTTGCTACTTTCACTGCCTCTTCCATCTCTTTTTCTCTTTTTGCTTCATATTTTTCTTCGTCTTTAGCTTTTCCTTTATCTTTGTTGGCATAAAAAAATTTCTTCTTCTTGGAATCATTTTTATTTTTCAACACCTTTTATTTATCCCTGCACATTTTATCTACTATTGTTTCTTCCTCCTCCTTGGTAGATCCGGGATGAGTTGAGATAGATATGGGAGAATATCTCAAGGATTCCTTTTTTTCTGCTGCTTTTTTGGCATCCTCTCTTGCTACTTCTTCATCATTGATCCTTCCCTTTGGATGGCCACACCTGTTGGAAATGACATCATCGTATGTTCTATCATTTTGATGCACCTCCTGTTCTTCCAATATTTCAATACTATACTCATAAGGGAGCCTGACGCTATTGAAGTGCTCCCTTACGATATTTGTAGGATCATGTCTTCTGAATCTTTGTTCTTTAAAGTGATAAGAATGTAATATGTCTTCCTATGCATGGGATTGTTTTGTATTCTCGAATAAATAGTTTCCAACGTATAAAGGTAGTGGGTTCCATATCACTTTCTTAAACCTCTATAACATTCCTCCAACCCCATGTATAATAGTCTGGTATGCCACTTCCTGAAGCATGATCTTGTTAGGTACAAATCGTGGAATTAGGGGAGGCAGATTCATCGCACCATATACCCTTATATAAGTGCCATGATCCATTATATACTAGTCCCATATTCTTCTTATGACCACTATGGATTTGTATTTCATACAAGGGGGAGTGGTGCAAAAGATAAATTTATATAAAGGAGAAAGGAAGTGTTCACAAATTCTTTGGTATTCCATACGATATTTGTTCTACTAGAGAACTTTTCAATAGATGTGGATTGAGGCATCGACTGGAAACCAAATCCACCCCATGTTTTGATACTTATGGTTTGTTCATATTATGTCTAGGAGGTACGAGGACATATGGAAACTGGAAAATTTTCCTGGTCATGCTTGTGTTACAGCATAGATGGAAACAATGATATTTTGAGACAATATATCTACCCAATTGAATGAAATACCTACAACTGCGTCGAAATAAATCAGGGTCATGTATGATAGGGATAATTGAGTTGCATCTGGATCCATGTATAACCTACACATCATGGCCACCAAATACTGATAGGACCTTCTTAAGTTAGTTGTGGGGTACCGACTCTTAGGTCTGTATTTAAATTGTTTTTCGTCCCTATACTATTTTGTAAACAAGTCTTTTGGTGTATATTCAAATTCACTAAGGATCTTGATATCTAATATTTTATTACCTTCTTCAATGTGATAGCATTTAGATAGAAATTTTGGTCGAAATGAAGAAATAGGTTCCTTTCATGCAATGAAGACATATCGACTATTTATGTCGATGTTCTTCAAAATCCATGAAATGACATTTGCGCAAGGGAAGACTGTTGGGTGTGCTGCCACCCTAAAGATTCTTGATTTTATGATATTTTTGAATACCTAGAGTTCATCTGGATCTTTCTCTTCTGTATAGAAATTTGACTTCTTAAACATGTATTACACTTCCCCCTATTACAAATTTTATCCTTCCTTTTCCAAAATTCCATCTATGTCATATATATCCCCGACTATTTCAACCTCTCCTGTTTGTTGGGAGCTACCAGGGGGCTCAACTCCAAAAAATTTTCCTATCGTCTTCTTCCATCGTGACATGTTTTTACCTACCAAAAATATAATTTTAGGACAATATAACAAGATGCAATGTACCCATTTAAATGTAGCTAAGAAAGTTGAAAATAGATAATGCTTAAGTGCCTCGGTAAAATTTTGGAGGAAAAAGGCTAGATGTTAGGATTGAAAGTCGAAATCAGAGGCTAAGGAAACAACTTCTCTGATAAGGTTAAAAGAATGGCGATAAAAAATGTTAAGGACAATTCCTCTGATTGCATCAGAGGATTTAGTAACAACTCTTATGATGAGGTTGGAGGGGTTAACCTCAACTTCCCCAATGGGTCATCGGAGGACTTATCATAAGTCTCATAGTAAATATCAGAGCACTTGAAAGTAACTCCTCCGATCATATCAAAGAAGTTGAAAGTAACTCCTCTGATATGGTCAGAAGGGTTGTTTTCAAGTACTTTTAATTGATCGGAGGAAAAGTATTCAAATCTCTAGAAGACATCAAAGGAGTTAATAACAACTCCTCTTATGTTTTCGGAGGAGTTAGATTGAAAGGTTTCATTCTTTAAAAAATTAGGGCTTTCTGTGAGTAAAGTTTGGGAATTTTGGGGCGAGGCCAAAGGTAGGCTCAAAGGTTGGGATTTTCTTAGAGATATATTCAGTTAGAACCCTTATGAAATCAAAAGGGTTTGTGTATTATTTTAGGGTTTGCAAGGACACTAGGTCATCCGATGCAGATTGTATGATTCTCCAACTTACCGCTCCATTTGCAGTGGGATTTATGTAATATAGTCTTGTTCCTGTTGTTATGGTGTATAATTTGTCAAGAGCCTCTAAATCCATATTGTGGTCCATTGGTTTAGTGTACCTAGGCCCTAAACATGGATCTAAAGGCTCGACTACTTTTATCCCATCTGCTTCAAACATCGTGGTGTCCCTCTTTAGATCAATGATAGCATAGTTTTCATATGCCCAATCAATCCCATGATTTTAGTTACCTCAAAATCAGTTGTGGTCTTAACTCCCGCAACATCTATTTCCACATTTTCCATCTTTCCTACTGGGAAAATGCATTACTAGTTTTCCATTCTCAACTGAATGAGGGAATATACTAACTGAGGTTTTCCAAATCTTCCCATGTATTTTTGGGTAGGATGTTGACATATTATCCTAAATCTAGCATGACGTCTTTGATTTCAAAATCATCTAGCATGGATTCTAACCTAAATTATTTTCTTGTTTGCACCTTTCTCCTTTATATTCTTTGGGTGTTCTTCTTAGGGAGGTTGGTCCTTACTATGGCTTCTAGGGTTCCCTCATTTCCCAAAATTAGGTACACAATGTTTCTCAACTTCTCAGTAAGTTGGTCATCCCCTAGGATATAAAATAATAAATGAAACCAATGATTGACTACACTTTGAGACTACTCAGGGTGTCTCCCTGGGATTGGAAAATTTCCAGGTGTTGGTGGTGAGGTAGGGGCTTGTGAAAGGTTAGGTTGATATGAAACATTAGGGGGATTCTCCATTATTTCTAAAGTGGGGATTCTCTTAAATATTTATATTTTATTTTTAAAAAACAAATTTTGTTTAACAGGGTCATACCTATCATCTTTGGGAACAAATTTCTGAATTTTCGGCTGACTGTTTTCATCTTCCCCATTTTTTTCTCCTCCATGAGTATCAATGTTAATATTAACTAGTTGAACCTAAATTCCCCTTTTCATTTATAATCTTATGTAATTATCTCCTCATTGATGAACCCTATCTTCCCATTTCACGACTAGTTCTGGGCAGTCTTCAATTGCATGCCCATTATTCTTGTAATGAGAGCATCATGGTCATCTTGGATGAGGGAAGTATTTGGCCAAGTGACCTTACTATTTGTATTTGTATCATCTACTCGACCCTCTACCTCTATTTCTTCCTCCTCTGAATCCACCTCTAGCCCCACCTCCCTAGCCTCTTCCAGGTCCTTAGGGGGTTTCATTTACTCTCAATGTTGTCAGGTCTAATATGTCAACAAGTGCATCCATATCTCTACATTGATTTATAGCATGGCTCGTAGTTGTGCAGAACTCACAATTTATTGCATTGGGAGTAGTCGTATACTTCTGCATAATAGGAAACTACCTCAGCGCATGCCCATGTATCTGACAAATCTCACAATACTCAGTCATCTAAAATGCTTGAGCACCTGGGAAGGTATTGTATAACTCGAGTGTGTGGAATGGTAGAGTCACTGATACTTGCGCAACTCCTCTCGTTGGTCCTGAAGAAGGTCCCATCGGATTGTGAGGAGGTCCCATTCCCTTCATGCACAAAAATTCATTTTCCATATTCCCTTATGTGTAGGATCCTATGCACCAAACTTGAGGTCATCTTGGTATTGGTGTGGTTAATTCTTGGATATTTTATGTTAGCGCCAATATTTGTCCTTGGAGTTGTGATAAATTTTGCATCTACTGAAGGCCTATTCATTTTTAGAGTCCCTGGATAACCTGCCATGGCTTCGATCTTCATCGACTATTCCAAGGAATCTATTAATGTGGATATTTGTTGTTTCGTTAAAGGAATTATCGTCATAGGTAGTAATCCTTGGATGTACCCTTCCCTCTGGCGATCTTTGTGAATTGGATGCGCTAGCCTTCCAATAAAATCTTTAAATTATTTATTTTACTCCCAGGTAGATTCTCCTTCCCTTTGTTGAATCTCCTGTAACTTAGAGAGAGCTTGTTTCTCTAACTGAGGTGGTTTGAATTCGGCGATGAACTTCAAACACACTTGGCCAAGGGTGAACTCTTATCCTTGCACCCCTAGCTCAATATCCTTCATGTAACATTTGAGAACATGACCCCTCAAGGTAGTCTGAAACTCTACTAACTTATTTGCATCAAGAGTCCCTCTGGATCTCCAAATCGCTTCACATAAGAACTAGTGTTTATCTACATATTCATCCCCTTTACCCCAGAATTCTAGGTATCGGGTGATCGACCCTCCCATATTTCCATCCATTTTGGGTCTCACTTCTCTTATTAGAATGAAACCTAATGGTCCTAGTTGCGAGATGCTTGGGGATCCCAATATCCTCTTGACATTTACACTTACAGACTGATTCTGACTAACTGGATGCGATGTAATAGAAATAGCATACATAGGTGGCATAGAATGTACCACGGGTATAGAAGACACCTGGAGGATGGGTGATTCAGGTTGGTTCCACTGACTTCTGGGCGGGTTTCTTTGATTTGGGATATCTCATTTTATTCCTCTGGAGCAACCTTCTCTGCCTAATTCCGAATGTTTCCTGATATCGAGACTGGACCTTCTTGATCTCCTACAAGGTCCAGACCTGATTCATCTTCCCTTTCTTCTCCACACTCTTATTATTTTCCATCCATCTGGGGACTCCTTCCTCTCTGCACTTCTCTTTGTTGTAATCTTTGTCTAGCCAATATTTCTTATCTTCTTACCTTACTCAACTCTTCCTTCTTTCTTTCATTTGTTCCTCTTGATTTGATTTCTTTCTGCAACACCTCAGATTGCTTCTCTTCTTTCTTTACCTTTCTACGCCACCAGTTCTCAAAAATGGAATTTATCCTTAAGGCTTGCTCATTTCTTACGTTCGTTTCTTGATCTTCCCCCATCTATCAAAGAACCCTTTCCCCTTCTCAGGTCATGATCATACCCCAAAATCACCCTACCCCAAGCGTAGGTGTTTAGACTTCCATGTCAATCGAGAGAATAGGTATCATCCCTTCCTCCATAAAAAATACTTTGATCCACAGGGGAATTTCCCTCAAGAGTCTTTCTCATGCACCTTTCTTGAAAATTTCTTCTTCTTGTGAAAAATATTGGTGATTCTCAACTGCAAATTCAATGATATATCTCTCTAGAGTCGTATTAACCCAAAAATTGATTGCTCGCGTGATCTGGTGATACATCTGACAAAGTGTTGCGATCTTCTCTGTATCCCAAGTACAGGTCTTCTTGACGCATTCTTGGAATTTTGGAGCTTCTTGGAGCCGATCCAGCCAATGGAATAGTTCTTCTGGGAATTTTACCCAGAATATCTCATACTGGTCACTCGATCTGTCTAAATAAAAGACAAAATCTCTTGTATCCCTCTTTCTTTTAC
>JASDQU010738213.1:191996-215395 GCA_032191745.1 Picea mariana | reverse complement strand
GTGATACATCTGACAAAGTGTTGCGATATTCTCTGTATCCCAAGTACAGGTCTTCTTGACGCATTCTTGGAATTTTGGAGCTTCTTGGAGCCGATCCAGCCAATGGAATAGTTCTTCTGGGAATTTTACCCAGAATATCTCATACTGGTCACTCGATCTGTCTAAATAAAAGACAGAATCTCTTGTATCCCTCTTTCTTTTACCTCACAACTCTGCTTCCTTCCATATAAAGGCATCCCAATTTATTTCCCACCATTTCTGAATCTCATATCTATAGATCTGTGGAAGAATTCTCCTCACAATTTCCCTTTTGAAACATAGGTCCCGACAACAAAACCATTTTGTTGGCGTAAAAGTGATCAGACCAGGGTTCTTCTTAAGTTACCAACAAAAGGCACCGAAGTATTCTAGAGCACTGGAATTTTCATCTTCCCAGAAGGGAAGAAGTCTGACCTGAAGTGAAAATGAGACAAGAAGGAGAGGGAAGGGTAAGGAGAATACTTAGATAGACCTCTGAGTTATCAATATTCATATTAGTCTTGCACAAGAAAGATTAAACCTGTAATAGTTCTGTACATATCCTAACTAAGAATAAATATAATAGAGTTGCATCTCCATTCATAATGAATCAATTTAAGTATATCATACATAAAACATAATACAGATCAAGATTCAATAAATTCAGAAGACTAAATACACAAGATATATCCAAAATTTGGGCCTCCAATTATATTAACATATCAGGTTCTTCTCACATCTTGATTCTCATACACAAGTATTTAGAGGATGCTCCTCATCAGATATGAGAAAATTTTACAGTCTCTTTCTCCTTTACATCTAGACTAATACAAAACTCTGATACATTCATAGTCTGGTTCTTACCCAAATATCCAAAACTTAGCTATGTTAATAGTATAGACCATTACAATAGTGACTCTCATCACAACAACAATACTTAAAACAACAAGAACAATAATAACAACAACCTTTTACAATAATATTAGTATCATATATATAATATGATCTTTAGGTTTGCTAGTTGAGAACCCAAGAGTTCTCTCTTCTTCTTGGTCTTGTTACAACCTCTTTCCTCAAAACTGATGTTATGTTGTCCTTCCAACTGCTTTTTGTTTCTTTCTTTAGTCCACTATCTAGCTCCTCAACACCTTGCACATTATGTTCTCCAAAATAAATCTGCAATTGTGTCGTACGCAACTTCTATCCATCAAAACGAAGGGCCCAACAGTCTCATAGTAAATATCATAGCACTTGAAAGTAACTCCTACGATCATATCGGAGGAGTTGAAACTAACTCCTCTGATAGGGTCGAAAGGGTTGTTTTCAAGTACTTTAAATATATCGGAGGAAAAGTACTCAACTCTCTCAAATGTATAAGAGGATTTAATAATAACTCCAATTTGTTCAAATGATTTAGATTGAAATCTTCCGTTATTTAAAAAAATTAGGGCTTTCTATGAGTAAAGTTTGGCAATTTTGGGGTGAGGCCAAGGGCAGGATGAAAGGTTAGGAGTTTCTTAGAGTTATATTGAGTCAGAACCCTTATGAAAGAAAAAGTGGTTGTGTATTATTTTAGGTCTTGCAAGGACACTAGCTCATAAGAACGGAAAAAGGTGTTGTTGCGATAGAAATTTGGGACGACTAGACAGTGTATTCGAGCAAAAAACAATTGCCAAAATGGGAAGAAGGTGTGCATTTCATGGCATGCACTGGTTAATAAAATGGCCAAAGGTAAGACAGAGAGAGGGAAGAAAATTATCCAGTTAGGGTAATGAAACAAGAACCAAAGAAAAATTTAAGAAATCGAGAGGAGACCTTACCCTAACCTTAAACAAAATAAGGCAAGATTCTCTTACATGGAACCTAATGCCACGTCATGAGTAGGGACAAGTGGAAATATTGAATGGGGTATCTCGACATCTATTATCCTTATGAATCCTTCTTACCCAAATCTCAATCCATAACAATGACTTGAACCCATTCTGTTTATATAGCCAAAAGGTGATTTTGGCATTAAATGTGGTAGGTAGGGTTGGTTTGGTCGGAGGGTCGGAGACGAAGTTCTTTGATAATATCAGAAGAAATCAGAGGAATGCCTCTGATGTTTTTGGATGAGTTAGAGTTAACTCCTCCAAACACATTAGATGATTTTCCTTTAACTTGTGTGATGTCATTGCATATCGTGGAAAAATAAAGTAACTCCTATGAACTATTTAGAAAAGTTAGAAGTAAATCCTCCAAAATGTTCGGAGAATTTCAAACTATTCAGAGAAGTTATAAGAAACTCCTTTGAATTGTTTTCATAAGTTAGAAGTTATTTTGATGATTTCAAGTTTGTATTTCAACACCAACTCTTGATTATTTTTTCAAGTAAAAACATGCATTTTCTAAGTATCTTGAGGTGGAGAGGGAGAATTATGAGGATTTCTCTTAGGCTCAAAAGATAAGGGGACCCATTTTCCAGGGAAGTAAGAAATATCAAACGAAAAAATGGAGGGTTATAGTTCCTGTCACAACAAATGACGACACACCAGGTGAAGCCTTAAATCTCTATAGGGATGATGTTTACACAAAATTTAGGAAGTGTGCTCCATCATACAAAATCATAAGAGAAAATATAGGTCCCATAACTTGTATATTGAAAATACTAAGGTGATTCAAAGAGGAGCGAGACCTTTTCCAATTAACAGATTGCTTTCAAATTGATATTTTATTCACATGGTAAATGGATAGAAAGGAAGATGTTGGTATTATAATAGAAATGGAACATCCAAAATGATGAGAATACAAGTCATAGTGAATTTCTCTTGTGTTTCTTTTCTGCTAGTGAGAATCCATAGCTCCGATGGAGTCACCATGGTGTCACAAGCCATGATCCACTACCAATGAGAATCCATAGCCCCAACAAAGATACTTGCATGTCCCATGTGATTTGAAAAGCCTTTCCACAAGCCTTTACCTTTTATAATATTTGATTCTCTTTTTTCTAGAGAGGCAGGTGGATGGGGGGATTTTAGTTAACCTTTAAAGGCACTAGGGATGGAACCTATGATGATGAGATCTGTTAACTTGATTATGGATGAGAAAACGTTTTGAGTTGTGATTCCTAGTATACTACGAACATTTCATCTAGATCGTTTTTCTTTAGATCGTATAACATCACAATTTGTTGTTCAATGAAGTCTCTTGGCTCTATGTTTTTCAGTGTCTCTTCATATTGATAACCTATGTTCATCCAACAGATCTTAACTTGTGATAGTACGTAAAGGGATTACATGTCTAGGGAGATATGTAGATTGGATATCATATTACATATATGTTTAGGCTATCTGCACTAGATGTGCTACGTTTAGACATGTGATTTGGGCTAAGTTGTGAGAACTTCAAAATAACAAAGGAAACCATTAAGAAGGATGAAGGAAAATGCTAGTAATAAAAAAGATTAAGAAAACCAACCAAACTATAGAAACAAAATAAACTGAAAATCATAATCATGATTTATTTATATACAAGTGATAAACAACCTCAATGGCTAACTAATGTAGTGTTTGAGGATTTGGTCATTAATAGGGAGAGAGACAATCCCCCCTTGAAGGTTCTGTAATAGAAACGTGCCTTAGCCAATATTTTATTTAATGAGATAGGGACCAAGCCAAAGTTGTTGGAATTTTGAATCTTTCCATTTATATTCATGTGACTTGTCCCATTTTAGAATTAAGTACCCAACTTGGAACTCTTTCTCACTTGCATACTTCTTATCAAACCAATTTTTTACTATTTGTTGGTAAGCGTCAAACTTGTTTTTAGTTTTGTCACGTATTTCCTCGAGGTTCAACAAGGTATCGATACAACTTTGGATGTCAGGGAATTCTCTGCCCCAAGACTATTGTGTGAGTTGGAGGGAAGGTAGGTAAATGTTAGAGGGTAGAATGAATTCTTTATCATACACAAGAAAATAAGGTGAAGTTCTGATGGAAGATTTGGGAGTGACACGATCTGACTAGAGATAATTTTTTAATGCATTGTGCCAATTTCTCTAGTGATCAACCATGGTTCATTTAAGGATACAAGTGATGTTCTTGTTTGTAGATTCTATTAATCCATTCCCTAGGGATAGTAATTGGCTGAGTATTGTAAAATGATCCTTCAATGGTTGGGACATATAGAACATGGTGAGTATACATTGTAGGTTTATCTTGCAAACCATCCTCTTCCTGTTCTTCATCGTTAGCTCCTTGTGGCACTAATTTACATACGCATCGACCTTTCAAAATATTTACTAGTTTGAATTAGAGGTCGCACTCTTGTAGAGATGTCATCCAATTTCCTTGTCTTTCACCCAGTTCTTTCTTAACGAATAGAGACCTTACTTATGGGTGTGGGACGATAACTTTATTATGATTTTTTAGGATATAAGGTCTGAACTGTTTTATGGATTTATGGACAATAAAGGATTGCTTGTCCACTGGAGGATAATTAAGTTCAACACCTTGTAACCTAGTGCTCATAAACACGATGAGGTATTCATCCCCCTATTCATCCTTTTGTGTAAGCATTGTTTCTAGCGAGTGATCAAATGCGAATGTGTACAACAAAAAACATCTGGAAAAATATGGAATCTGCACAGATGGAGCAGTGGCTATGGCAATTTTAAAATTTTCAAATGCTTATTTCTATAATGGTGTCCACTTAAAATAAACACCCCTTTTTATCATTCTTTGAAGTGGTTTTACAATCTCCATGAAATATGGAACAAATATTCTTACAAAGTTGATTCTACCAAAGAATGATTACATATATTTCTTGTTGTGTGGTGGTGTAATCTATAGAATAGACTTGGTTCTTTCTAGATCCACCTAAATTTCACCTTTATAAATGACGTGACCTAATGAAATTCCTTCTAAAAAAATAAAGATGATATTTTGGGGTTTATAGAAATATCGTATTTTATGCATCGTTCAAAAATTTGTTTTAGATGCTTCGGGAGATCTTCCCTTTTTTTGAATAAACTATCACATCATCTAGGTATACTACCACAGTCTGACCATTTAATCCTTTAAAATAAATATCCATGGCCCTTTGGAAGGTAGCTCCTACATTCATTAGACCGAAGGGCATCCATCTGTAAGCATAAGTTCCCCATTTGTTTGGAAAGTAGTTTTTAATCCATCTGATTTTGCCACGAGAACCTGATTGTACCCTGAAAACCCGTCTAATAGAGAGAATAATTTGCATCCAGAGACAAATTGCAGGATTTTTTCCATTGGGGGAAATGGGTAATTGTCTTTGTTAGAAGTGAAATTGATATTCCTGAAATCTATACAGATTCTTATTTCTCCTGACTTATTTCTTACGAGCACCATGTTAGAGACCCAAGTTGAATGTCTTACTTTAAAAATGATTCAGGTATTCAATAACTTCTTGAGCTATTTTTCGTATCAGAGGTTTGAAAGTCAGATGTATCTTTCTAATATTTTTATCAAATAGATTTATCCCTTATTTGATGGGAATCAGATGTTATATAATTCCTGTATCATACATCTTCAAATCATCATACGTTCAAGAAAAAAAATTTCAATACTTCTTGAACAATTTTGTCAATGTGTACTTTTATGAATCTGAATCGTAGGTGCCAAAATTAACATATTTAGGCTACTCATATGTTCCCAAATTGACCAAGGAATGCATCATGGTGGAGCTATTGGTATTCATATTTTCTGACCTCCTGAACTTGGATTGTAAATCAAATAACTTTTCAAGAGTCCGAAACACTTTTCGAAACACAATTTGTTTTCATCTTGTTAGTTTCTTCTCGATAAGTTTACAACTCTTGTCAATGTACCTCATCATCAATCACTGAATCTTGGAATGTGTCATAACTAGTAAGAAAGTTGATAATACAAGAGTCATTCTTGAACACTCTCCAACACATGATAGTGTCTAGCACAGAGGGCCTAAACATCATTTCAACAAAAAAACCATCATCATGAGGCATAAATCTAGATGTTGCATTGGCCAATATATCAGAATCTATATTTTGATCAAGAGGTATAGAGGAAATATTAAATGCATCAAACGAATAAAGAAGATTCCATACCTCTTGTTGGTAAGCCTTTAGATGTGGAGACAGACAATGAATAGTGTTTCTTACTTGTCAAATGATGATTTCTGAATCACCAAACACCTTAAGATATTTTACTTGAAGATCAATGGATTTTTTAAGGCCTTGAAATAAGGCTTCATATTCAGCGGTGTTGTTGGTGCATTCAAACTCTAAGAGACATGATATTAGCATTTTTCCTTGACTAGGATCGTTTAGAACACATCCTATTCTGGATCCATCCTGTGTCTTAGAGCCATAGAAGAATATGGTCCACATGTCAGAAATATTAGTCTTGTTAGTCAAAATAAATCCTAAGTTATTTAGTAATGGACAAGTTCCATTATGGATTCATGAACGAAGGCTTGATTGTAACTATGATGGTATCTCAGAAATCTATGCTTCATAGCAACCATAATCAATTTCTAAGAAGTAATTCCCCAAAACAGAATGGGAAAAGATTATGGACTAGTTCCCACCTTCAAATTTTGTCACTGTGTGCTTCATGTGCGCCTCACTGTTTACACAGATTTTATTTTCTTTGCTTTATGAGGAAGCCACATATGAGACCAATCAATAGAGAAATAACCTTGAAGTTTGGCTGACCAGTCTTTGCTTAAGAGAAAACCATAAATCTCTGGTATGTCCGCAACAACTACATCTATGGTTTGATGAACCCTGGGGTCAGATGATAGTCTGATTAAAACATCTTTGAGTGCACCTTTTAATCTAACATCTATTCTATATAATTGGATGATCCTCGTTATCGTCATTTTTGGAACAACATTTATTTTTTGGAAAATATAAAAAGGCATAATATTGGAAGAGGCACTTGAATCTGCTAAACAATTGTGTACATTGAAATTAAAAATTTCATATGTGAGCAGAAAATGTGGTACTTGATATTTTTAAAAGGCACCTATGATTGTTGTGTTTATAGTTGCTTCTATCTCCACTTTGTGTATCTCTTGTTCATCACTTTCAGGGATTAATATTTCATTATTAGCGACAATTTCTGTCTGCATATCATGAGGTTTGAAAGCATAGTGTAGGAGGTCACATTTTTGTGTTAAAGAAAAAATATCAAACATGGAAATATTTGTTTTTTTTTTCTTTATGTCTTCAATTACATTAGTCAATATTGCTAATAGCATGGCCAAATTTTTTCTCAACTATTTTTTCATTATCTAATATCAAGTCAATCTTAGTGTCACTCCTTGTTGAGCCAGATGTGCTTGGTTTATATTTCTTTGTTACAATGGTTTTACCAATTTTATTATTAGTTTTTTCTAGGATTGCATCAGTTTATTTTGGGAGGACAAGGGGGGGTGTTAATTTCCTAAGAGGGATGTTATCTTCTTTGGAAAAAGGATTATTAGATATTGGAACCTTGTTGTGTAAGTTATAAACTTTTGGAGGAACAAATTTAATAACCTACATATCACCGGCAAGGATTTCCTCAATCTGTTCATCTTATGATTATGAACACCAGTCCCAAAAGGGCACAATTGATTCTGGGGGAGCTTCATCAACAACACCATAAGGATCTTGTGCATGGATTTCATAATCCAAACTATGTTGATCTAACAAATGGTTTATCACCAGGGTCATAGAGTTGACCCACTGAGGGCATCTTCGTTCTGGGTGATTTTGTTGTTGATAAGAAAAAAAATTATCATTACTGAAGCTACCTAAGTTGAAATCCATGTGTGGTGGTTCAGGTGGTTGTGGAAGGTTGTCTAGTATCTTAAAGAATGGATGAAAGGTTCAATCATTTTATGATCCTTCACCGAAATTGTTTTTAAGGTCCACAACTTCATTGGATAACTTCTTAACTATTTTTACCACATTATCATTATCGATATCCTTTGAATCCATGTTAGGTGGTTTAGTTAATAGTAATGGTTTATTTATAGCAAAATTAGTATCCTCATAATGTGGATGTGGATCATATGCAGATAAGTCTCTTTCCACAGTCTCAACTTCATCAAAGTTTAATGCTAATGTGTTTATGTTAGATCATTTTACAAACATCCCTATGGAAGGGGTTAGTGAAACTGTGTAATATTCAATAGCTAATGGTTGAGTGGGAGTGACATCTTGAGAAAACTTGATCAATACATTTAGAAATATTTGGTTAAAGTCCTTTAATATTTCCCTCTTGTCCATTATTATGGATCCTAGTTCATTATGTAGAGACACAACCTTTTTTATTTCTCCAAATTTTCTCATAAAGAGCCTTTCAAAATTGTCCCAGTCTGTAATAGACCTGGAAGGTAAGATGAAATACCACGTAAGGATTTTCCGACAAAAGTGTAGGGAAATATCCTACACACTATGTCATAATGTTTGACACCTAGAAGATGTATGGATAAAAATAAATTATTAACATGATCTTCTAGAGATCCGGGTTTATCAGGGTCGAATTTTGGGAGGAGCTTATCAAACTTCCTTAGAATTTAATGAATTTGTCCTACCATACCGAGATCTCCTTGGGACCTCCATCAAGGTATAAATTCTCTGTGGTTATTTTTTTCTCCCATTAGTTGTTCTATGGTGATTTCCAGTTGTTCACCTTCAAATTCTTCTTCAGGGTCGATAAGGAAATGCGCATATTTTCTCAAAGGTACTAGGACCTCTTGTAATGTGGTTTCAATAAGGTTGTTTACATTGTCAATGTTAAAATCCATATATGTGTTAGGACGTTCTACACATGTTTCTTTTCTCCTAGGGAGTTCAGAGGCTATATGTAATTTTCCAAGTAATTGTGTGTAAGCGCATGTAATTCTACGGGTTTCTTGAATCTCTTCTCATGGTATGCAAACCCAAGCCTTAGTATATATTTTAGAACTACTGGAGGCACTTCCAAAATTAGGCTTTGATTCCTCATAGATAACTTCTTGTTTAGGATTGACTCGAGAAAACAAGGTAGGTTGAGGGTTGGGATCACTCGTTGAATACTGATTTCGGTTATTTTTTAATTCATATATATAATCCATAAAAGATAGCCCTCCTTCTAGCGCCAATTATGTTGACAGGTTCAAATTTTTCTGACAACAACAAGGGGTACTCCCCGGTATATGGTCCCAACTACACTATACACCATTTGAATTAGGAGTCCCATCTAGAATTTGGCCTGGCTATCGTTGAGTGTTGTCTTTTGGTTTTCTTATCGATTGCGGTTCGATGTATCGGCAGGGGAAGATGGATTTTTAGGATGAAATTAATGTTGGTTGTGGAGCTTGATTATCTTCCTGATTTAGAGGCTTTTACTTTCAGCCGTGTTTATACCCCATGACGTATTTACACCCCAGAAATATGTACACTCTTCCACGCAGGGGAGTGCAGAGGGGGGGTACCCCCTCTGCAGGGTCCAGGGGGGCTATCCGCCCGGCTGGGGGGTCTGGGGGCAAGCGGGCCCCCAGCGGGGGTTCGGGGGCAAAGCCCCGGAAGCAAAAATTTCCTTGTAAAAGTATATTGTGATTTCATTGTAAATCTGGACCATTCATTATAAGGTCACAGATCTAACGATAGAGATTATGTTAGGGTTTTTTTCCCTAGAAGGAAACCCTGTTTTATGAGGGAAATGTATTGTGGCTATGTATGTTGGCGAGTATTGTATTCTGAGAGAGGAGACTATGAGAGAAGGAAGAGGAAGTTACAACGGGTTTTGCTATAAGTTGTATCCCTTCATTTTGTTGGATAATAATAAAGAAAGGACCTGAAAATTTCTCTGGTGGACGTAGCCCACACTGGGTGAACCACGTAAATTTGTGCCTCTCTTGTATTGTGTATCTTATGTGTTTTGTTTTCGCATTTGTTTTATTTTATTGCTCCGCGGTCCTGTTTTTCTAACAACTAAAATATGTATATGAAGAATATATGCACATACGACTAATATATTACTAATCTATGCTAACCTATCCTAGATAAGAACACACTAAAGTAACCGGTGAGTTAAAAATGCAACCAAAATATTGCATAAAGTTTACACAGTTAGTTGCAACAAAAGAGCAAGATTGGAGACAAGTGCATACAAATGTATATAATCTGATTATTCTATATCACAACAATGTATAAAATAATAACACACAAATTCCAAGGCATTGAAATATTCAAAGAAACAACAGTAACTACAAAATGACAAATATTGTATGAGAATCGGTCTACAACAAACAAGCATTGTTATAGTCCATAGAAACAATAGTTATCTTCACTTGAAGTAGTTAAAAGCTCCGATCCATTTCTACATAGAATTTCTTCTATAATATGTTGGCCTTGAGGGATTTGCAATATTAGTTTACAGAGTAGAATTTCTCTAAAATGTTCTTGGGTCTACACAATTCTTGAAAAGACAAAATTCCTTTTCAAATGAGCTTCTATCCTATTTTATACAAAAATATTAGTAACTCCCATGTGTCATTTCATCTTCTTATTGAAGAGGCAGTTACAAAATGACTCATCTTCTCTTCCCTAATGATAAGTGGGCAAAAAGGGACAAAATTTAGAGTAGTTAGGAAAAGGATGAAAGAAAAGGTAGGTACCATGTCCTTTTCCTATGAACATTTTCTTCTGAGGTAGGCCCTCCAAAATTCCAACTGGTCATAGAGTGATTAGATCCTCTTGTATGTCAACTATTCTAATGTTGCACTGTTCAGAGAAATATTGTCATCGAGGGTGCTCATATCCTTCTCTAAATTTGTAATGAAATATTGCACCATCGTATGAATTTTTACTAGTTGTAGAAGATGTTGATCAATAAGGTCGGTGGAGATGAAGGTAGTCACTTCAACTATTTGTTTCCTTTGATTTGTGTAATCCTTAACTACATTTACCATTTATTTCTCTTCTAGGTTCTTTCCAAATTCATCTAACCTTGGGAGGCAGTCATTTTTGATCAATTCCTAAGCATCCTTGTGGATCCTTGAACATATTTCCATAGATTTGGTTACTTCTCTATCAACTATCTATCGTAACTAGTGGCAATGATCCAATGTGTACAAATTGATCTTTCTCCCAAATTTTGATAGCCTATATAATTCAGGAGGTGCATTAGGAGTTTCTTCTATCCACCTATCTATGTCATCTATAACTTCACGGACAGTGTTCTAATGCACCAGCTTCATTTGGATCTTGTTGTTTTCGTCAATGGCTATGGAAGCATCATCTTGGGAGAGGTGTATATGGGTGCATAAGTAAAAAATGGCACATTCCAAGTCATTTATAACCTTCTCGACACTGAATTTGAATATTTGGAGGCTTCTTTAATCTACTTTCATTTTTAAGAGATTTTCCTCGCGTTCTCTAATATTTAAATCCTTCTCTTCATTTTTTTGCGTAACCTCTGTATGTTATCTATATTGTCATCCATGAATGCAAAATTGGCTCTAGTTGTTGCCACAAGATCCTCTCTAAAATATCTCGTGACTAGTACTTGAGTGACCAATGACATAGGATCTCATTCCATCATTTTTATATTCTTAACTCTCTCTTTCACGATACTACCAGTTTTATTGTCATACATGAAGCTTCTCATATATAGCACTTCAGCTGGTTGAAATGGCTCTGATAGTACAAGGCCTAAACCACTTCCTATTGTATCTTTTTTTGTGCCTACGGTAAATTTTCCAAGTATATATACATCCATTGGGCATGCATCATCCCCTCTTCTTTCTACATTTTTCTATTGCCTTTCCTCCTCAACATCTTTTTCAGATGCTTCCTTTGCTGATTTTTCAGTTATTTCTGCTAATACTCTTGTTTCTTATGCCATCTCTTTTTCTCTTTCTATTGTAGCTTTTGCTTCATATTATTATTTGGCTTTAGCTTTGCCATCCTAAACTTATTGCTTCTTCTTGGAGTCATTCTTCTTATTCAACACCTTTTATTTATCCCTCCTCTTTTTATTTATTGTTTTTTATTTTTTCTCCTTCGTAGATCCTGAATGCGTTGAGATAGAGATGGGAGAAGATCTCTTGGATTCCTCTTATTCTACTTCTTTTCCAGCTTCCTCTCTTGTTGATTATTCATCAATGATATTTCCCATTGGCTGGCCATGCCTGTTGGATATGACATCTTCATATTTTCTAGAATTTTGATCCACATCCTCCTCTTCCCAGATTTCAGTAGCTATTGAAGTGTTCCCTTATGATATTTCTAGGATCGTGTCTTCTAAATATTTCTACTCCAAAGTGATATCAAATTAATATGCCTACCTTCACTTGGGCTTGTTTGGTATTATCAAAGAAATAATTTCCAACGTATAAAGGTAGTGGGGCCCATATCACTTTCTTAAACCTGTACAACATTCCTACAACCCCATGTATAATAGTCTAATACACCTTTTCCTGAAGGATGAGCATGTTAGGTAAAAATCATGGAAGTAGGTGAGGCGGCTTCATCGCACCATATACCATTATATAAGTGCCATGCTCTGTTAGATACCAGTCCCCGATTCTTCTTCTGACTACTATGGCTTTGTCTGTCATGCAAGGGGGAGTGGCGTAGAAGATAAATTCATATAAAGGAGAAATGAAGTGTTCGAAAATTATTTGGTACTTCATACGGTATTTTTTATCCCATAGCACTTTGAATTATATGTGGATTGATGCACCGAATGGAAACCAACTCCACCGCTTGTTTGGATACCTATGCATTGTGCACATTATGTCCAAGAGGTATGAGGACACATGGAAACTGGGAATGTTTCCTGGTCATGCTTGTGTTATTGCAGAGATGGAAACAATGATATTTTCAGAAAACATATCTTCCCAAATGAATGAAACACCTACATCTTCTCATAAATAAATCAGGGTCATGTATGACAGGGAGAATTGAGTTGTGTCTAGCTCCCTGCATAACCTGCATAACATGGCAACCAAATAATGATAGGGCCTTCTTAAGTTATTCATGGGGTATCGACTCTTAGGCATATATTTAAATTGTTTGTCCACCCTATACCATTTGGGAAACAAGTCTTTCAATGTATATTTAAACTCACCGAGGAGCTTGTTATCCAATATTTTATTACCTTCTTCAATGTGATAGAATTTAGCTAGAAATTATGGTTCAAATGAAGCAATAGGTTCCTTTCATGCATTTCAAACATATCTATTATTTATGTTGATTTTCTTTAAAATCCATGAAATACATCTGCGCAGGGGAAGACCGTTGGTTACGCTAGCACCCTAAAGATCCTTGATTTTATAATATTTTTGTATGCATGGAGTTCATCTGGCTCTTCCACTTCTGTAGAGAAATTTGACTTCTTAAACATGTAGTTCACTTCCCCCCGTTGCAGAGTTTCTCCATCCTTTTCCAGAATTCCATCTATGCCATCATATATATCCTCGAATATTTCAAGCTCTCCTGTTTGTTAGGAGCTCCCAGAGGGATCAACTCTAGATACTTTGCCTACCATATTCTTCCACGATGACATGTTTTTACCTACCAAAAAGATAATTTTAGGACAATATAACAAGATGCAATGTACCAGTTTAAATGCAGCTAAGAATATTGAAAGTAGACAATTATTAAACACCTTGGTAAAAATTTGGAGGCGAAAGGCTAGATGTTAGACTTGAAAGTCGAAATCGGAGGCTGAGGAAAGAACTTCTCCGATAAGACTGAAAGAATGGAGATCGAAAAATTTAAGGACAACTCCTTCAATCACATCAAAGGAGTTAGTAAGAACTCCTTCAATGAGGTTGGAGGAGTTAACCCAAAATTCCCCAATGGGTCATTGTAGGACTTATCATAAGTCTCATAGTAAATATCAGAGCACTTGAAAGTAACTCCTATGATCATATCAAAGGAGTTGAAAGTAACTCCTCTGATATGGTCCAAAGGGTTGTTTTCAATTAATCTAAGTTGATGAGAGGAAAAGTATTAAAATCTTTCGAGTGCATCAGAGGATTTAGTAATAACTACTTTGATGTGTTTGAAGGAGTTAGATTGAAAGATTTCGATATTTAAAAAAATTAGGGTTTTATGCGAGTAAAGTATGGCATTTTTTGGGTGAGGCAGAAGGTAGGCTCAAAGGTTGAGAGTTTCTTATTGTTATATTCAGTTAGAACCCTTATCAAATCAAAAGGGTTTGTGTAGGATTTTAGGGCTTGCAAGGAAACTAGGTCATAAGAACAGATAGAGGTGTTGTTACAATAGAAATTTGGGTCGACTGGACAGTGTATTTGAGCAAAGGAAAATTTCCAAAATGGGAAGAATATGCACATTGCAGGACATGCACTAGTTAAGGAAATGGCCAAAGGTAAGGTGGAGAGAGGGAAGAAAACTATCCAGTTAGGGTAGTGAAACAAGAACCAAAGAGAAATTTATGAAATCGAGATAATACCTAACCCTAACTTTAAACAAAATAAGGAAATATGACCTCACCTGGAACATGATGCCACGTGGCGAGTAATGATAGGTGGCAATATTGAATGGGGTAGCTCGATACGTTTTATCCTTATGGCTCTGTATTACTCAAATATCAATCGATAACAATGACTTGAACCTGTTTCATTTATATAGCTAAAAGGTTGTTTTGGCATTAAATGTGGTAGGCGGGGTTAGTGTGGTTAGATCTTCATAGACAAAGTTCTCTGATAATATCATAAGCAATCAGAGGAACTCTTCCAATGTGTTCATAGGAGTTAGATTTAAATCCTCCAAACACATCAGAGGAGTTTCCTCTAACTTGTGTGATATCATTACATATCGGGGAAGAAGAAAGTAAATCCTCTGAACTATTTGGAGAATTTATAAGTAACTCCTATGAACTGTTCAAAGAAGAACAAACTCCTCTGAAATGTTAAGAGAAGTTAAAATATTTTTTGTCGATTTCAAATTTGGATTTCAATACGAAGTCTTGATTATTTTTCAAGAAAAAACATGAGTTTTCTAAGTATATTAAGGTGGGGAGGGAGACTTATGAGGATTTATATCAGGCTCAAAATATAAGGGGCTCCATTTTCTAGGGAGGTAAGTAAGATCAAACGGAAAAATGGAGGGTTGTAGTGCTTTACACAACAGGTACAACTCATGTGGATTGGTTTATAGTATATTCCTACAACTGCCTCATAACCAAATTCTTCCTGACCACTTGAATAACAACTACAACAATTTTTTCCAAAGATTCCATGACCAAAACCAAGCTCCCTATCTTTGTGGTTGGACACCAACACTTGATTTCTCACTTTAGTAACCTATTTTAAAAAGATTGGGATCAAACACATTTGTAGAGATTCTTCTTTAATAATATGGTAAACTGTTAATGTATAAGAATATCCATTTGTGTCTGTAAAAGGGGAGGACACATAGAGAAACAATATGATCTAAGATGGAATAGTGTAAAATTCTTGGAGATCTGATTTTAAATTTCAATTTAGAAATTTCTAGCTTTTTGTGTATATGTTTTAATTTGGTTCATGTTGTTCTAGTTTAAGCTTGGTGCCCCATTCTAGATGCATATCTCACTCCATGAGAACAAAGAATTGTGAAGTACATAACCTTTCATTTCTCTTTATGTGTGTTTATTTATTTATGCAACTTGATTTTATGTTACAATCTTTTAATTCTACAATAACATTTTCTTTCTTAGATTAAGCAATGTAATTTCCTTTCTGTAGAAACATATTAGAAAACAAGTGAAATTAAAGAACTTAGAGATTTCATTTACAGTGCACAACATCTCGCAAGTGTTAGGACCCCAGGTTAAAAATTTAATGATAATATACTTGATTATTCTTGTTGCAAACAATAAGGTAATTAAAGAGCCTCTCATTTTGGTGTCATTTCCAGGGAGATGTTAAAGGGACAATGGTATTTTTTTCAGTAGTTTTTAGATAACACATGGTATGGAGATGAGTAAGGAGAAGATGACTAACCTATCTGTGGGGTCTCATACATAATTTTACACATTCATATATATACATTAGTTCATTTAGAAATAAAAAATGTTTCCATGGTGTGGTAAACTCCACCCAAAGTATTAACCTCTCTATAGGAAAATTGGCGAGAGAGAAAAAAAACATTGTTGAATGAGGATTCCACTGAAGAAGGATCCAAAAGAATGTAGAAAACATTCACAGAAGGACATGATGAACAATGAAAAAAAAATCAATAAAGAATCTCTCTTTCATTTGTTTAGTTTTACATTAATATGGATACTTTCAGTCTTGAATGACAATATGACTTTTTTGTGTGAACTATCATTCTTCCACCCCTATCTATTTCATTCACATTTTGTGTGAATAATCTAATTTTTATTCTAGGGACAATTGGTCACTCCACCTTGCATATCTTGTTGGAAACCATTTCCCTGTTTTTAAGAGTGAATGGAAAATATGAGAATTGTTTTTTAGGGTACTAGCCTAGATATGAATCAACTTTTGAACCCCAATTCATCTCCTATGATACACTAAAATCAAGAACATGGGTACCTAGTTCTGCATTAATATATTGTGGAAACACCTATTGTTACCTTAGGTTGCTAAAATCTGAGAGGGAGTTAGGCTGCTAAAGAATATTTCACATATATATGTTTCATCCTATAAATCATAGCCACAATAATTCCAAGAAAACACGTTGTTGTCAGTAAATTACCTCCATAACCCTAATCAGATTTTTATTTGACCTCCATTACAAACCTTCATTTGATGTCCTATATAAGAACACAACTTGTTTCTTTGTCCTCAAATTTTGTTTAGTTGAAATGTTAGTCCATGATAACTCTATGTATTGATACTTAAGGAACTCTTGAGGACATTATGATTTTTAGACCAATGACTAGAACTACATAAGTAGAGGAAAGTTCATGATAAGTATGTGTTGAGGGGTCCTAAATACCTTTAACTCAACAACAGGAACCAAACCCTCCACAGAGGCCCAATTAGAGTCTCCAGCGTTTGATAGTGGAATAGTTCTCCATATCTTTCGATCCAACCAAATTATCGATGGAATTTATGTAGTGACCAACCAGATGTCTTCTTATGAAAGTTCCTCCTTCAGTTTAAACGTTCTCTTTTTGTCTTTTCTTTTACTAGATGGGTCTGATAAAAAGATGTGTGCTGGTATAAACTAGCTAGTAAAGGGGGTTTCTTAACTACTGAAGAAGGATGAGCTTAGGATAACCCTTATTCTCAAGAATGCAGACAAAGATATTCACACCTGTGACAATCCTAGTACTAATACATTAACTTGCTGGTATTTCAATTATTCACTGAGATACAATTATCGAAAGAAAACACACATGCAATAAAATGATGGAAAGAAAAATAGTTTCCTTAGCTCTAGCATTAATCACACATTAACAAAACGATTTGCTTTCATCATTAGAGACAAGGCTTACAAAAAATATTGAAACAACTAACTTATCAATAGATTCAAAAAATCTTACTCATTACAACATCCATTAATGAAATAAAGTTGGAAGTAATTCCTCTTCAATCCAATCACACAACATCTTTGATGAAAAACAAAAATTTGTCTCTCGTCCCAAACATGACTTTTCAATTAAGGTGGTTCATAAATAGTTCCTTACAATTCTGAAAATTGGCTACCCCTTTCTAAAAGGTCAATCCTATTATTTATAATGAATCATTAACTAAAAATAGATATTACGAGTGCAAGCTAAGTAAAACAAAATATCTCCACATGGTGCTTTCATCTCTCTATCTTCTAAGAATTATCAAACAGGTTTACTAAAGTGGATGAATCTTCTCATACTCCGACCATTTGACGAATATTTCCTCGCATGTGTTGGCATATGAGAACCTATGTTGGTCCATCGTGGTTGAAAGGATTTCTTTCACTTCTACTTCCCGTTCTCTGTACTTGATTATTTCAACACTTAACCACTGCAAAACTGCTTGAGCCTTAATTAGATGCTCCATGAACTATTGTACTTGACCTGGAACCATGCTCACCACCTTTGCTATCTCTGATGTCCATGCCAAGTCTTGTTCTGCATGTTTCTTGACTATGTTATGCAGGTCGACAAAGTCTTCGGGTGAGTTGAATTCTGGGAGTCCGATTTCTTTCATCTCCCGATTAATCTTTTCCCATCTCTTTTTTCACTCGACCCACTTCTCCTGAATCTCCTGCTGAGGTTCCTGGGCCATTTTTACCTAGTATTTGGCCACTTTCCTGATCTGATCTATGTTGTTTTCCCTCAACACCCAAATGTTGTGCTCTTCGACATCTCAAACCTTTTGAACTAGTCTTATGTAATCGATCCTTTATATGGCTTGGTGAGCCTTCTCATACCACCTTTCCACGTCCTTGAAGTTCTCTAGTGCCATAAGGGTGTCTTCTTAGAAATCAAATATACCTGCAGTGAAAAGGTGTCGTTCATTTGTGAATTTGGCATAGGAATATTGGAACTCACTTCTCAAAAACACTGTGGCTTGTGTGGAGTCCTGATAGTATTTTTCCGAGTGGCACAGATGCTCCAACTCCTTAAGTGCAACAACCAACTCCTTTTCATCTCTTCTTTCTCTATCTAATGTGGAATTTGGGATAGTGATCCCTACATTGATAAGCTCAGATGTCTTGGTGTGTTCTGCGTTGAACAACTCCTCCTCTATAGTGATGAGAAATTAACTATCCAACTTGAGCCTCCTCTTCTTAGTGGTTCTCTTCATGATGGATTTTCTCTTCCTATCATAGGCGATCACTTGTATGTCGACTAGCTCATCAACAGGTTTTGGGATTTTTTTTTCTCCCTAGGTTAGAGTATTTCCCAGGCTCTCACCTATATGTATCTGTTCCAAGATTGGTTCCTGGAATTCTTCTATATGTCCTGATGGCTCAACCTCCATTTGTTGTGCATCAGTTGGTGAGGCATTGTCTAAAGTTGAAGAGTCAGGGATAGGTTCGGTACTTACTGGGTAATCAGCTATCAGAGTGTCGATTTATTACTGTGGAATTTCCTCTTTCTGGCCACCCGATCCTAGCTCATCCTTATAGCTGTCTATTGGGGTTCCTGACAAGTTGAGTAGATCAGTGTATAAGAAAAGTTTGACCTCATGGTCACTCTGTGGAAGGTTTTGAATTGAAGCATCAAGACTTGGGTTCGATGCTTTCTCGGGTTCCTTTTCCTCTGTAATCTACACTGGAGTCACCAGGGAAACCTCTGAACTCTCCTCATCATCATAGATAGTTATCAAGTCAAACAAGGGGTTTTTTACACTTTTCCTACCTGGTGTCCTTGTTATCTCAAGATGGGTTTAAATTCCCCCTGGTGATCTAATCTATGGTGGTCAAGCTTCAGGGTTTTCTGGACCGATGATTTCTTCCAGTTGTATTATCCCTAAGACACTTCGCTCTCCTCTTCTTTCGAATGGGTCATCAGTGGAAATCCTTGACATCTCCACAAGATCAAAGTCATTTTTCAACTGATCAATGATTCTATGGGCCCCTTATAGAAAGAGAAATCCTCTTGTTTGTGCCTCTGTAGTCTCTGCAACTCTGATATCTTCCTAAACTCTGAGGGCCTCTTGAGTCGACTGCTCTATTGTCTCCACTTGTTCATCCATGCTCATAGCCTTGAACCTGGTCATGTTCAGGTTATCTAGCCTATGTACTACCTCCTCCCAGTCCTGAGAGCACTCTGTGAAAATTTCATCCTCAAATTTATCATGCACATATGGCCAACAGGATGATACCTTTGAAGCATGTTGGAGAACCATACCTTTAGGGTCGTTCTTGTAGAATTATCCCGTCGAGAACCTAAATTCAAGTTGGCTCAACCTTTCTGGATTAGCTTGAGAAGTGTCCTTTACCAAATAAAACCCTATATGGAAACTGTAGGGTATGAAATCCCACTTCTTGTCCTTGACTAGTGTGGCATTATAGCCCTACAGGATAGTCTGATATAATATATCTCCCACAATGAGTCGGTGTGGGACATGAGAGGGTAGTAGATGTGGAACTATGGTGGCCCTAAACACCCTGATATAGGTTGAGCATTCATATAAATACCAGTGACCTACCTTCGCTACCATTTTCTTGGTTGTTGTGGATAATCCCAGGCATTCCTTTATAAATACAATAAAATGAATACGAGCGATGAATTCATAAAAAATGAGTGCATAGGGATTTGTATACCTGTTCTCCCATAGTATGTTGAAATAAATGTGGATAGGGAGTTCCACAACATGCCAGCTTAAATTCATGAAAGAGAAGACATTTTTCGCATAGATCACATCGAGTAGGTATGAGGCCATATGGAAAGCGTGTTCTTCCCCTTCTTTTGGCGTTTGAGCCTAATATACACAGATGCTCAATTTCTTGGAAATTATCGCTTCCCAGTTGAAGCTACTTCTGGAGATTGCCATTGTGTATGCTAAGTGAATCCATGCTTCTGAAAACTTGGAGTAGTCCTTCTCTCTATACAGTCAACATATGAGAGCCATCAAATAGATGTATATCTCACTCAAGTTAACTTTCCTATATCATCCATTCCTCTAGTTGGTAAACTTCTTGTCCTCCTTCCACCATGAGGCCATCAACCGGCTGGTGTCATGGAACTCATAGAACTTCACCACGAAGTCTATGTTTAGCCAATCCTCTGGGTATCTGATTTTGTAGTACGTTTGGAATTTTGTCGAGAGGAAAAATATGACACACTCGCTAGTCTCATCATTGATTAATCATTTCTGTGTGTCTATATGGTCGATTGGACACTTCAAAACCTCTATGCATGGGAAAACCAGGGTTTTGTTGGCTACCATGTGAAAATATGACCGTCGGATATTTGGGAACACATGTTCATCAAGCTCCCTTATATCCGGGTCACTGTGTGGGATATACTACGGGTAATCCTCTCGACTGATTTTGTTGAAAAGGTCCCCCCACTATGGGAGCATTACTTTGGATCTGGTGCCTTCTTCTATATCACTGAAGACCAGATTTTGGACAAAGGCTTTCTTTGTTGAGGTTTCTATGATCGGTTTTTCCCTGGGAGTGTACTCCAACTACCTCATAGTACCAGAAGAATAACCTTCACCTATTTATTCTTCCTTTACCTTGGGTGTTCTCGATGAGCGTCTGGTGGTTGGATTTATTGGAGGCATTTTCCCAACTTAGAAAATCATTAGAGATTGTGCAAGAAATGATATGTATATATAGAAAATCACGACCGCTGAATTGAAAAATTTGAACACATACCTATATTGCTTGTTTAACCTGGTCTTGATAACCTAAGAATCAACACAGTCTCAAGACACTTGCTTTGCTTCTTCTGATGCTATGGAATTCAAACTTGTGCACATAATGAAAATTTTCAAATTTGTTCTAGATATTTAAACAGGGATGAACTTACCTTGTCGCCTCAACCATTCAATTCAGGTTATGAGTGTAGTTCTATTAAATCTTCCACCAGATATTCAAAGACGTTTTAAAATTAAATTTGATCGTAGGTCGACGACGCAGTTGCGGGTTGTAGTGTGGCCTATCGGTGATTTAAAATAATTTTTGTTCAATTAGCACACGAGTTAGCAACACATGCGGGATGAAGAATTAACTAGTTTATTAAATTCTAGAATCCGATCATATCCCATGCCAGAAACATGCCATCGTTTTTCCAGTCCAGTTGGTGAGTTGGGGGTTGGGGTTTCACTTTGAACACTTTTCACATATATCTCCTTACAAAATCTCTGATGCTGAATGACCTTTCCGTACATATATGATGTGGCAGGGCTGACTTGGAAGCGTGACTAGGACACATGAAACCTTAATATGACTGGAGACGAAACTAGGCTGTGTGACACCCCTACGCAAAAAAGACATGTGGCGCTCAAGACCGGCATCTTCATTTACCCGAGTCAATTGGAATCGATAATTTCCTTAAGCTATACTCTCTAAACTCAATCCTATCTCGTCGAAGCTGAAAAAGTATCAAGTATCAGAGATCGATGATAAAAATACCCAAGTTCTCCCATATCGACTCTCTCAAAAAAGTCCCGATGCCGAAAGTGTATCGGGGATTGATGATCGACAGTTTCTTTAATGCAGAAAAAATCGATTGTTTTGATATTTTTAGATTTTCCCCGACCTGGAGAAAGCGCATCGGTCATCGGCTATCAGTGGTTTCTTTATGTCTTTTGTCATTGTCTATCCCTCCGATACTTTGTGGATGCCAATGGGGATCAACTATCTCTCGAACTTCATGGCGAATAAATCAATCAAACCAACTCCACCTTCTATCGATGTCGATGGGGCATCGACGATTGAAAGAAGGTGGAGTTGGTTTGATAAGAGTCATGAAAACTAAATAAAAAAATAAACCATCTCGCAAAGTGAACCCAAATTAGACAGTAAAAGAAAACAATCGTACCCAAAAAATGGTAAAATTTCATAAGTCTTTTAGGGTGTGTTGAACGATCAACAAATGGTAATTTTCTAGGTGAAAGAAGAATCTCTGTTCCTTCCCCGGGCTTAGTTGATGTAGAAGTTGGTTAAGAACCTAACTGGTTTTTTTTTTATCAGAGTCTCTTCTATCCTTGCGTTTAAAATTCCCCCTGTTTATGAATCTGGGCCCGCCTATGGAGTTTTATCCTTTATTCCACCTGTTATAACCTAGGAAACTTCCATGGACAAATGCAGCCATTAAGAATGGTCATTTTCGGGTCAGTATTTCCAAAATGAACAAGGAAATTTTCAACGGTAAATATTCACAAAGAAAATCATATCAACTATTGTCGCCCATTCGGGGATGCAGAATCACGTGGAGTTTAACACCAAGAGTCATCTGAAGTCCCGAAGTAAATATAGACCATCCATTAGAGGGTACATGAGGTGACAGATCATTCACTTTGGAGATTTTCCTCCAGGAGATTTTTCATGTTTCACATTTGAAACACCTGAAGCCCGAAAGTCTAAAGTGAATCTAGACCATTGATCCCAAGTAAATGAGAACCGTTGATCCTCGCAGCAGGTAAATATCACCCGAATCGCATACCGTCATCATATTGAAAATCATGCTTCCTTATGGGGACGTAAACTGGTCGGGCATTAATTTTCCTAAGCGGTCCCGTAATTGGAACCATGGTATTTTTGAAAGGGTACGTGGTAGCTTTTGGTGGATTGTGGGACCAAAGGCAGTTTGGATCCAAACCACCCTCAACAACTCCCACACTCATAGGCTCGAATGACATCGGATCACCACGTCACCTCCATGTCACTACCACTCATCCCACTCACTACTCTCACTCCTCTCACTGCCCGACACTTGTCCTCCATTAACCACCAGGATAATCTCCATCATCGGTGGCCCACCTCT
>JASDQU010738213.1:151480-191946 GCA_032191745.1 Picea mariana | reverse complement strand
CTAATCCACTTATCGCCTAACCCCCCTCCAAGTTCCTCCTGGGTTGTTTTTCAATACCACCCCTCTCACCTTTTGCCACATGTTCTCCACTCACTTCCCAACCTATCTAATCCTCCTCTCATTACGCGCCACCTATATCCTTCACTACACATTTCCAACTCAATACTCTTGATACCTCCACTGTATTCACACAGCCTCTCACTTTGAAATCTATCTTCACACGTCATCTACCCTTGCATCCATTCATCTAGTCTCTCGATTGGATGCTTACATCCACGTCTCCCCTCGTTCCTGATGAGCTGAAAACCATTCCATAAAATCTATTTCACATGTACATATGGCATCTGATGAGGTCAATATAGAGTGAGCTTGGCTTCTGAAAGAGAAGGCATAGACAAAGAGTTAAGTCTCAGTCACAGGTCTACGCATATTAGTCTCAGAAACACTTCAACAAACTCTGCTCATGCAGATGGTTATCTCCAGTGGCCTGCAACAGCTTGCACACATGCCATTGTTCAACACAAAGCTCTGATCTGTCACTCTGAGGCCTATTTTCGGCCACTCAGTTTCTCCAGCACATGCATCACTTCTATCACAGAGACAGTAGTATTTTTATTTGTTTAAGTCCAGCATTTTCCTAGATTAGATGCAAGAGTGGTATTCTATGTGTGATAAGAACCACTCTTGTTGATTAAGTCCAGTGTCTTAGTAAAGTTAATTATTTGATTTACAAACAATTCCCTAAATTTAGGATTCATTCCCCTAAGGATGAGAGCCTCTGCAACTCTTTTAAATAGTTAGTTTTTGGATATTGTTGAGGTCAGATTTTTTGAGGAAAGAATAGCAATACAACAGATTGGTTGGAGCCATTTTATGCATGGATTAAATATCTCTACCTAGTGAACACACTCTTAATGACATTGTTTTTTTCAACTCTTCATGTGTTTCATTCTTATCTTGAATATAGTTTTTGATTTGTGCAACGTACATTTTATTTCCTTTCAGCTTTTGTACAACTTATTCACTAATATTCAACCTCTCAAACAACTAATGCTTTGGTGAAGATTTTTTTTCTGCAACCTATGGGATTTATTGTGTTTTGATACATGTTTGATGTCTTGAAATGATATTTTAAGTATTGAACTTCTTGCAGCAGACTATTCATTGAGTATTTTTTAGTTTCCCTCAGTTTTATATTATTTCACTAGTCTGTCATTAGTGTTCCATCAGCAAAGGAGGGCCCTCATCCATATCATTCTACCAACCCAACCTTGCCTTTGTCTTGATAGAATAACCCTCTGACCAACCAACAAAATATTTAAAAGACACAATCATTCTAAATTGATAGGTGGCATAGATTTTCCCTTTAGAAGTTAGGTGAAGACCTTAGGACTAACCTTCATTCCTCTTGACCATGACCCACACCCCCTTTTGATAAGAGTCGAATAAAGCATTCACTGGAACCAGGCCTTTTAGTTATCATCATTCATTTGCTGTGATGTCGCTCCGCTGCTAGCGATTGTCCATAGCCCCGATGGAGTCACCCCGACGTCACAGACCTTGGTCCGCTGCCAACGAACATCCATAGCCTTGACAGAGTTATATTTATATGCTCTCCTACTTCATTCTCATTTGATATAATTGATTTATTTTTGGCAGAGATGCCCTGAGTGAGTGGGAGAGGAGGGTGTCTTTTATCTGCAAGCTGAGATGGTTCAGGTGAAATTTTTCCTAGCTCTGTCTTGAGGTACATGTGGTCCTTTCCAGCTTACCATATTTCCCTTTAGGTCTTACCATACCACCATGAAAACACTTCATCATTTTCGAAGGTTGTTTATTCACAACGATTAGACACATAACTTTTTAAGAAAAACGCAGTTTGCCCAACGTTTCTTGTGTTGCATGTAAGCATGAGTCAAGAACAAAGTTTGCTACACCGTATTGATTAAGGTCAAGCAATTCCTTGGAGAACACAAATTTATTGCAAAAAAATACCACACAAAAGAAAAACAAAAATAAAGGACTCTGCAAAAATAGAATAACATGAAAACACACACATTTTTTATTTATTCTTATTTATTTATTTTTAACAAAAACATTGTTTTAGGGCTTGGCCATTCACTGGGACGGCATCGCATTCCCCCCTCATATTTTTCAACCGATACGTTCATGCCCCAAGTTTATCGACTACCTGGAAAGGTCTGATCCATACATTCTGAAACTTCAAATGTTTTCCCTTCGTTTCATTTTCTCTATCCCATTTCAGGACTAAGTCTCCTACTTCAAAATTATTCTCTTTGGCCTTATGCTTGTCAAACCATATTTTAGCTATCTGTTGATGAGCAATGAAATTCGATTTTTATTTCTCCCTTCCCCTGCCATCATGAGGAGGGTATCGATTATTTATTGAATAAGCGATGAGGGTTGTCCTCTAGCTCCCTGAGCAAGCTGAAGAGATGGAAGATATAGCTTGTTCGGGAGAATGGCTTCTTTTCCGTATACTAGAAAGTATGGGGATTTTTCTATAGCTTCCTTGGGTGTTAATATATCGGCCCATAAGGCATTATGAAGCAAACTATGTCAATTCCTCTGATTTTCTGCAACTGTTTTCTTCAAGATGCTCACTAGGTTCTTATTGGTTGACTATGCCACTCCATTCCCCTATGGATATTAGTTTGCAGAGTATCTGATTATGATTCCTTTGTCTAGAGAAAAATATCTTAATAGGGTGGAAGAAAAGTAAGATGCATTTTCAAAAAAAATAATGAAAGGCATACCAAACCTTGTGATAAGTTGTTGTTCTATGAATTGTATTATCACATTTTCATTCACGTGAGTTAGAGGGATGGCCTCTGCCCATTTCGTGAAATAATCAGTAGTAATCAGTATGTATCTATGTTATTTTTAAGAACTCAGGGTAATATCCCCTATGACATATAACCCCCATTTCTCGAATGGTCTGGATATGGCCACTGGTTGAAGTGGAACAACTACTCTCTTTTCCCTCCCTACGCTTATTTGACAAGTTTTACAATTTCTAGCATATGTATGAGCTTCTCTAAACAAAGTAGGATAGTAATAGATGACCCTTAGTATTTTGTGAGTGGTGGTATTCCCTGCAAAGTTTCCACATCCAGGACCATCATGGAGCTCCTTCAGAGCCCTTTTTGCGTCTTCTGATTTGATACATCTCAAAAGTACCCCATCATAATTTACATGGAAGAAAACTGAATTTATGAAGCGATATTGTGCCAATTTTATTCTGAGAGCTCTCCTTTCACTAAGGTTTAGGTTTTCTGGGAAAGTCTCGTGATGCAGGAGATAATTTAGTTTTCCATACCAAGACTCCTTCCCTGGGGGAACATATAAATCTTTGCTACACCATAACGCCAATTCATTATCCCACCCAAAGTCTTCATTTAATTGGTCTTGGGCTTCAACAACCATTTTACACAATCCCTATCCCTTAACCAGTTTGGCAGGTTTTATATCTAGATCAAATTCTTGGACAATTTCCATCCAATTTCCTCTTATCTCCCCCATTTCCTGTTGAATGAATAGGGATCGAACTGTGGGATGAGGCACAATAAATTTGGTGTGATTTTTAAGGATGTAAGATCTGAAATGTTTTACTGCTTTGTATACCGCATAATCCTATTTGTCTATAGCCATGTAATTTAGTTTGGACCCTTGGATATTAATTCTCATAAATGAGACCGGGGCCTCATTGTTATAATCATCCTTCTGAGTCAATACTGCAGCTAAATATTGGTCGGAGGCAAAAGTATAGAGGAAAAAATATTTTCTAAAGTTGGGACTTCACAACACTGGAGCTTGAGATATTGTAGTCTTAATATTACTGAAATCATTTTTTCATTTGTCATCCCACTTAAATTCAACATCCCTGTGGATAATTTTTTTAAGGGTTTGATAGTTTCAACGAAATCAGGGATGAACTTCCTCACAAAATTGATTTTCCCAAAGAAGGATTGCATAGCCTTTTTGTTGTGGGGTAAGGGAAGCTAAAGTATTTCCCTAATTCGTTTTGGGTCTATGCGAATTCTTGCTTGAGATATAATATGACCTAGTAATTTCCCTTCCACAACACCAAAGACAATTTTTTTAGGATTTAAAGATATATCGTATTTTCTAGACCTCTCGAAAATCTGGGTTAGATGTTGAAAGCGATCTTCTATGTTCTTTGAATACATAGTCACGTCGTCCAAATAGAGTACTACACACTTTTTGATCAATCCCCAAAAATCTACGTCCATGGCCCTCTTGAAGGTTTCCCCTGCATTAATTAACCCAAAGGGCATGTGTTTATAGGAAAAGGTTCCCCACTTTATTCAGAAGGTAGTTTTCAACCGGTCTTCCTATGAAACTAGAACTTGGTTGTAACCTAAAAAACTGTCTAGCAGGGAGAAAATCTCATAACTAGACACGTTTTGCAAGAGTTGTTCCATTAGTGGCACTGGGTAGTTATCCTTTTCTGATGCTCTATTGAGGTTCTTCAAATCCACACACATGCGGATTTCCCCAGACTTTTTTCTGAGAGGAACCAAAATTGTTACCTAGGCAGAGTATCTAACCTGAAAGATAATTTTAGCATCCGGTAATTTCTTTAACTCTTGACACATGAGGGGTTCCAGAGATGGGTGGTACTTCCAGAGCTTCTGTTGGAAGGGTTTTACTCTGTATTTTAACTGTATTTTGTGTTGAATAATACATGTATCATAATTTTTCATATCTCGGTAGGACCACACAAAAACATCCTTATATTCTCTAAAAAGTTTGAGATAGGCTTTCCTTTCTTCTTTAGACACTGTCTTGCCTAGATTTATATTTTTAGGGTTTTTCAAGGTTCCTAGGTTTATAGCCTAGTACATGGGAGACAAGCTCCCTATCTTTGTGTTTGTTGACCCCTTAAATCTTTCCCTTAAGTCAAAGAGGTTTTCCAAATTGGCTACCCCTTTTGGTATCATGTGAAACTTTGGTATGTTACTAGAGTGATTTGTTTCACATATTTGTTCATGGGAACTGGTTTCTACTAATTTCTCTTGGAATACTTCATCTTCAATATCCAGGACTTTGAAATTTTCTTGATTGGTTTGGAAGTTTATAATTTTTTCATCTCCTTCAAATACCTTCCAATTAGAAATATTTTTAGGAACTAATGGTTTGTATAGTAGTTCGACAATGAACCTGGAGGATTCTTAGTCTTCTAAAGGGGATAGCCTCAAGGCAACAGTGGCTAGGGATTCAATAAGAGTATTATTTGTCATGGGGATCACTATAACATTGAAGGCCTCAAAATGTTCTATTAGCCTATGCACTTCATGTTGGTAATTTCTCAGGCGGGGAGAGTTGCAATGTATAGTATTCTTTACTTTTCTAACGATAATTTTAGATTCCTCAAAAACCTTTAGTTCTTTAACGTTTAAGTCTATGGATTTCTTTAGTCCTTGCACTAAATCTTCATACTCAACAGTATTATTAGTGCATTCAAATTCTAGTCTGCAAGATAGGAAATTTCGCTTCCCCTTTGGGTCAATGAGGATACATCCCGCTCCCGACCCTTCTTGCAATTTAGATCCATCAAAGTACAAGGTCCAAACTTGTGAGTGAACATCATAAACTTCTCCTTGCCTATGAAATTCCTCCCCTCCACCTACATTTTTTGTGGTTTCCAACAGAGGTTCTTGACAGAAGAGGCTTTCTCATGCCGCTACTAGTAGATTTACCTGGAAAGTCATTTTGAAGTTTTGAATAAGAGGTACAACAGATGAGAGAGGGGAGAAATTACCGAAATAAGAATCACGAGAGTAGTTTCCTAACACAGGGAAATATGTCGACAAGGGCTTGTTGAAGGCTTCTAAATCGGTGACAATATGTTTGAGATACCTTTCCCTATTAATCCTAATCATGTTTGTGTGTCCCTTTAATAGCAACCAGAGGTGATCCTAGTCTGTGCTAAAGTATCCATTCAACTTCTCGGACCAATCTCAACTAAGTAGCAGCCCATAAGCTTCTGGTATATCCACTACAATGATGTCAATCACTTGAACAAATTTTGGGTGTGTAGCCATTCTGATCATGACATCCTTGATTTCTCCAAGAACCTTTACTTGAGTTATGTCTAGTTTTATAACGTGTTTATCACTTTTGAGTGGGACTACATTTAATTTCTTCCAGATAGATAATGGCATAACATTATAGGATGCCCCTAAGTCAACTAAACAATTATGGAGGTTTTGGTTGAAGACTTTGAACATTAAAAGGAACAGTGGGACAAAAGGATTTCCTTTTTTATCTATAGAACAAGCATTCACATTTGGTTTATTTTTTAGATCTATGGGAGCTATATTTTTCCCTTGGTCAATTATTTTTATAGGGGTTTCTACTGACTTTAAGGATTGTAACAGAAAGTCCTTTTGTTGGGGAATTCTACACATGTCCATGAACGACACATTTGCCTTCAATTTTTTTAAATATTCTACTATGTTGCAGTATATCTTGGGTAATTCTCATGTATGGATGTTTATACGATGTATTTGGGAGACAAAAGGGTTCTTTCGGGTGATCGGTTTTTTGTTTTCCTCTCAAATTGTGGACAATGGTAAGGTCATTTGAGATCGGTTGACCCCTACTTCGCGTTTTTACAGCCAAAAACCTCAACGGGTGGTTCTTGAACCTCAAATATATCATCGGAAGGAATTCACAAGTCAAGATCCTACAACAACATGGTTGTTTCTTCCGACGGGTCCACTTCCTCCTGATCTGCAATATTTACCACTGAGTCACTTGATTATTCAGTAAGGGAGACTTCGTCTAGGAACCAATTGGCCATCAAATTCATGGCATGCACCCATTGTGGACAGTATCTTTCGACGTGTTTATCTTGATGATAGGTACATAAAGAGTCTGATGCTACATTCACCAGGTCGATGTTTAAGTTGGTTGGGGGAGGTTCAATTTCTTTGAATGGTGGCTTTCTCTTAAAAAATGGTTTATAAGGCCTTTGGCCTTGGTTTCATTCCCCTACACTTCTTTTCATATCTATGATTTCATTTCACAATTTCTTTATCATCCGTTGTAGGTCTTCCATGTCTCCACTACCCTTTTCAAAACCTTTTTTTGTTTGTTTTCCTAGGGGTCTAGTCAACAAGAGTCCTCTCCTGGGTGGAGGTTGAGATTCCTTCTTAACTAGTGAGACCTGACCCTCTTTACATCCATTCATTTGTAATTCTATTGCTTTGGCTTCCTTAAAATTTTCAGCTAGGGTATGCTTGGCATCCGTTTTTACGAACATGGAAATAGAAGCAAGGAGAGCATTAACATATACCTCAATTTGCAACTCCTGAGTGGGTTTAGTTTTGGGTTGAAATTTGTTTAGTATAGTGGTAAATAGTTGATTGAATCATTTAACCTTTTATTTTGAACTCATGGTGGTAGTGAACAATTCATCCATTAAAGCTCTTATAGTGGTTTCTTCTACAAATTTGTCTAAAAAATCCTTTTGAAACTTCATCCAACTATTTCTGGACCCTACAGGCACTTTAAAATACCACGTGGAGGTTGAATTCTCAAAGGTATAGAGAAACATATTGCATACTACATCTTCATGTTGGATATTCATCAATCTAATAGCTAGTATGAACTTCTTAATATGGTCTTCATGCAATCCCAAGGTTTCAGGGTCAAATTTGGGGAGTAAATTTTCTGGATGTTGAGGGAGGTTATGTACCTGTCTTAGGATTTCTAGGGCATCTCTGGACAAACATGGTTGATTTTTGTGAGGTGGGTTTCCCCTTTCTTCATTATGATCATTGTTATCCTCCATGTCGTCTGACTCCGAAGCTGAGCGATCCGAGTTAAACCCTTCCTCGTCAGATTCAAAATCGTCAGAGTAGTTACCAGCTAGTGTTTTGGGGATCATATTAAGGGGATGTTTGATCTCGGTGAGGGAAAAATCTATCATGTCTTCTATTGTGTGAACAAAAACATGGATGGGGGTGTCGACCACTGGTCTGCTTATTATTTTTCTACGAGGAAGTAACATAGCTAAGTGTAATGATCTGATTTGTCAGGCGTAAGCTCTTGTATTTCTTCTAAACTAGTTCAACTCCTCATGAGGAAGAGCGTAAGGTATTTCGGTGACTAGATGTTCTTACTCTTGCTGGGGTGATTTAGTCATTTTAGGAGTACTTAGTGTGTGTGGGATGTCTTGAGAATGACTATCCATGCATGTGGGATGTTTTGAATCTGTAGGCTATGCGAGATATTATACATAAATATTGTTAGCCATTCTTTCAGAGGCCCTCCTTCTAGTGCCAATTCTATTGAGGGGTCCTAAATACCTTTAACTCAACATCAGGAACCAAACCCGCCACAGAGGCCCAATTATACTTTGCAACATTTGATAGTGGAATGGTTCTCCAAATCTTTTGATCTAGAAAAATTATCGATGGGCTTTACATAGTGATTGATAGGATGTCTTCCTATGAAAGTTCCTCCTTCAGTTTAAATGTTCTCTTTTTGTCTTTTCTTTTATTAGATGGGTTTGATAAAAATATGTGTGTTGGTATAAACCAACTGGTAAAGGGGGGTTATTAACTACTAAAGAAGTATGAGCTTGGGATAACCCTTGTTCTCAAGCATGCAAACAAATATATTCACACATGTGACAAGCCTAGTACTAATACATTAACTTGCTAGTATTTCAATTAATGACTGAGATACAATTATCGAAAGAAAACATGCATGCAATAAAATTATGGAAAGAAAAAAAGTTTCCTTATCTCTAGCATTAATCACACATTAACAAAACGATTTGATTTCATCATTAGAGACAAGACTTACAAAAATTATTGAAACAACTAACTTATCAATAGATTCAGAAACTCTTACTCGTTAAAGATTCCATTAATGAAATAAAGTTGGAAGTAATTCCTCCTCAATCCAATCACACAACGTCTTTGATAAAAAACATAAATTTGTCTCTGATCCTAAACATGACTTCTTAAAAAGGTAGTTCATAAATAGTTCCTTACAATTCCGAAAATGAGGGTATTTTCCAAAACCATTGACCCTTGCTAAAAGGTCAATCCTCTTATTTATAATGATTCATTAACAAAAAATAGCTATTATGAGTGCAAGCTAAGTAAAAAAAAAATTGCCACATGGAACTTTCATCTCTCTATATTCTAAGAATCATCAAATAGTTTTGTTGAAGTGGATGACTCTTCTCATACTCCGACAATTTGATGAAGAGTTCCTTGCATGTGTTGGCATATGAGAACCTGTGCTGGTCCATCGGGGCTGAAAGGATTTATTTCACTTCTATTGCCCATGCTCTATACTTGATTATTTTAACACTTAACCACTGCAAAACTGCTCGAGCCTTAGTCAAACGCTCCATGAACTATTGTACTTGACTTGGCACCATGTTGGCCACCTTTTCTATCTCTGATGTTCATACCAAGTCTTGTTCTGCATGTTGCTTGACTATATCATGCAGGTAGACAAAGTCTTCAGATGAGCCAAATTCTGGGATTCTGATGTCTTTCATCTCCTGATTAATCTTTTCCTAGCTCTTTTCGCACTTGACCCACTTCTCCTTAATCTCCCGCTGAGGTTCCTCGACAATTTTTACCTAGTATTCGATCACTTTCCTGATCTAATCTATGTTTCTATCCCTCAACACCTGAATGTTGTGCTCTTCGGCGTCTTGTCCCTTCTGAACCACACTGATGTAATTGATCTTTTCTATGGCTTGGTGAGCCTTCTCATACCACCTTTCCACATCCTTCCAGGTCGCTAGTTCCATAAGGGTGTCTTCTTGGAAGTCGGATATACCTGCAGTGAAAAGTTGTCATTCATTTGTGAATTTGGCATATGCATATTGGAACTCACTTCTCAAAAACACCATGGCATGTGTGGGGTCCCGATAGTATTTTTTCGAATGGTGTAGATGATCCAACTCCTTAGGTGCAACAACCAACTCCTTTTCATCTCTTCTTTCTCTATCCAATGTGGCATCTGTGATAGACATCCCTGTGCTGATAATCTCAAACTTCTTGGTGTGTTCTATCCTCAGCAACTTCTCCTCTATAGTGATGACAATCGAACTATCCCACATGAGCCTCCTCTTCTTAGTGATTCTCTTCATGATCGATTTTCTCTTCCTATCATAGGATATCGCTTGTATGTCGACAACCTCATCAACAGGTTCAGGGATTTGTTTTTCTCCCCATGTTATAGTATTTCCTAGGCTCCCGGCTATTTGTATATGTTCCAGGATTGGTTCCTGGACTTCTTTTATATGTTCTGATGGTTCGACCTCCATTTGTTGTGCATCGGATGGTGAGGCATCGAAATAAATTCTAGAGTAGGGGATAGGTATGGTACTTACTAGGTAATCAGTTGTCGGAGTGCTAATTTATTGCTATGGAATTTCATCTTTCTAGCCACTTGATCCTAGCTCATCCTTCGAGTTGTCTATTGGGTTTCCCGACAAGTCGAGTAGCTCATCCTTTGAGATGTATATTGGGGTTCTTGGGAGTGTACTCCAACTTCCTCACAGTACGAGAAGAAGAAACTTCACTTGTTTCTTCTTCCTTTATCTTGGGTTCTCTCGACAAGCATCTGGTGGTTGGCTTTCTCGAAGGCATTTGCCCTGCAACTTAGAAAATAGTTAGAGATTGGGCAAGCAATGAGATGTATATATAGCAAATCACAATCATCAAATTGATAAATTTGAACACATACCTCTATTTTTTTTTTAACCTGGTCTTGATAACCTGAGAATCAACATAGTCTCGAGACATTTTCTTTGCTTCTTCGAATGCTATGGAATTAAAACTTGTGTGCAGAATGAAATTGTTCAAAGTCATTCTAGATATTTAAAGAGGGATGAAATTACCTTGTCGCATCAACCATTTAATTTGGGTTATGAGTGTAGTTCTATTAAATCTTTCGTCAGATCCTCAAAGACATTTTAAAATTAAATTCGATCGTAGGTTGACGGCGTGGCCACAGGTTGTAACATGGCCTATCGGTGATTTCAAATAATTGGTTTTCAATCGACGCACGAGGTAGAAACATATGCAGTATGAAGCATTAACTAGTTTATTAAATTTCAGAATGTGATCATATCTCATGCCAAAAACATCCCATCGTTTCGCCTATCCAGCTGGTGAGTCGAGGGTTGGGGTTCCACTTTGAACACTTTTTGTAGATATCTCCTTGCAATATATCTGATGCTGAATGATCTTTCCATACAGAGATGATGTGGTAAGGATGACTTGGAGGTGTGACTAGGACACAAGAAACCTTAATATGACTCGGGACGAAACCAGGATGTGCGACACCCCTACGCGACAAAGACATGTGGCACTCAAGACTGATGTCTTCACTTAATCGAGTGAATCAGAATTGATACTTTCCTTAAGCTATACTTTCTAAAACTGATCCTATCTTTCTGACGCTAAAAAAGTATCAAGGATCAAAGATCGACGATAAACCTACCCAAGTTCTCTCGTATCAACTCTCTCGAAAAATCCACGATGCCGAAAGTGTATTGGGGATCACCGATCGTCGATTTCTTTAACACAAAAAAAATTGATTGTTTTAATATTTTTAGATTTTTTCCAACCTCGAGAAAGCTCATCAGTCATCAGATATTGGTGGTTTCTTTATGGATTTTGTCAATGTCTATCCCTCCCATACTTTGTCAACGCCGATGGGGATTGACTATCTCTCGAACTTTTTGGCGAATAAATCATGAAAACCAACTCCTCCTTCTACCGATGTTGATGGGGCATCGACAATCGATGATTAGTGTAACTATGTCACCACTTTACCTCCTTGCATTTTTCCGACGCCTAACACAACCGTGTTAGTCACACTATTAACTGCAAATTCCTAGTTCGGATGTCAAGTTATTTTAGACACTAGGTTTCATTTAACAAGTTTAAAAAAAACTGACTTGATTGATAAAAGTCATGAAAACAAAAAACAAAACAAACCATCCCCCAAAGTGAACCAAAATTATACAGTAAAAGAAAACAAGTGGTACCCAAAAAGTGGTAAAATTTCATAAGGTTTTTAGGGTGTGTTGAGCGGTTAATAGTATGTTTCATTAGCCACAAAAGGACATGAAAGTCACATCAAGGTAAACCCATGAAATTAATCAATTTAAACCCCTTTGAATATTTCTCAATGAGTATGAATGCAACTCATTAAGTTTTATATTAATGACTTAGTGAAGCCTTTTGGCTAGGTATCTTTACATGGGAGTTTCCCTCACTTGGTAGCATAGGAATACAAAATTTCATGATCAATCATTTTCCACATGAAATTTTTGATGAAAAATGATTATGTCTACTTATGCATTGGTATTTCCACGTAGTTGTATTGTTTCTCATCTAGACATGCATTTGAATGAGATCTAGCATAATGAGGTCATGATGTATAATTTTCTACAAATACATTAGATTTCTATAGATATTATGAAGGTCGTATCACAAGATGCATGAAATGGGTATTGGATATTTTTATTAGAGAGAATCATTAACTTGTGACTAACATACCCATAAAAAATATAGAATACGTAGATCATATTTTAAGACAAATAGAGTTGGGACAATGTTTTGAGGGACAAAATGAATGAAATTTGAAAACCCATTTATAGGTAAAAATTTATTTGAAATCTATTTTCTGATCCAACTTAAATCACTTCATTTGGATATCATACGAAAAAATTGTGTCCAAATTAGTAACTAGATTTCCTAAAATATGCACTATCACAATTCTGCATTATGGTTGTTCAATGGCATATTTGACACATCAGTTCATCATATTTTGAAAAACTATTTCTAATGGAGATATAGACATAAATTTAGTTTCATATCCCACTGGAGTCACATCTATCTGACATTGGATAAAAACATTGTACACTAATTAGTGCATGCATTTACTAAACTCTGAACTGCTAAAATGTTTCCTCCTAGACCAATCATCAACACATTTGACATATCAATTATTTATGTTTTCAAAACATGTTTCTAGTGGATATATGTTCGACAACACAGGTATTCCAACAGATAATTAACACCTTAATTAACCAGTCACAAAACCATATCAAATATCAAAACACTGATGTTTTGATGTGGTAAAACCCATACGGGGAAACATCCACGACCCCAACCAATGCGACCACTTGGAGCAGTTTATTGATGCAAAAGAAAAAAATTACAGAGAGATTTTACAACAGAGTTTCTCACAATCGATCATCAACAAATGACCCTCCATTCCCTTTAAATATAGATCATGGACCAATCGGGTGTTAAGCCAGAGATCAATGGTCATTAAGATTGAGGAGAATATGAATAGTCATATCACTCTATGTCGGGAAAACATCGTGACCGTCAGACTTCCTAACTACAACTGCATACTAATGAATACTAAAGAAACACACCAAGAAACACACTTTAACCTAACGACACAATAGACCAAGTAGATCTTAACAAACTCCTAAGTGTTTAAATATTCTAACATCGCCCCTTAAGAAACTCTTGAGATATGATTGAAGGATTTAAAATAGTGACACAATAGGAGAAGGAAGGAGGCATTACAGCCTATCCCCCCTTAATGACAACTTCCTAGACTCCTAACATAGATTGAATTTTGGAAAACTTCGCTTCTAAAAGAGGCTTTGTGAAAATGTATGTAACTTGATCTTCTGTAGGGAAAAAGAGAACCTCAATAACTTGATCATGAATGAGATTTTTGATGAATCGCATGTGTCACTTGATGTGTTTACTGCATTTATGTTGAACTGTGTCTTTGGCAAGCTTGATGGAAAATTTACCATCACAACAAAGGCTGTTCAGATGCTACTGTTGGAATCCAAACTCTGAAAGGATCTGTCGAAGCCACACGACTTCCTAACTTGCATCTATCATTGCTTGGTACCCTTCTTATGCTAATGAAAGTGCAATAGCCTGTTATTTCTTACATGCCCAAGTGACAGGTCCTAAACCAAGGATGAAAACATAACCTATAGTAGTCTTTCGATCATCAGGGTCACCAACCTAATATGAATTAGTGAAACCAACCAATAAAGGAGTCCCCTCTGAACTGTAATGGATCCCAAAATGAACTATACCCTAGACATATCAAAGTATACTTTTAGATGCTTTCCAATGGATTTCATGAGGTTTTTTCATATACCAGGAAACAAGACCAACAACAAAGGAAAGATCAAGACGAGTATGAGTCAATTATAAGAGGCTACCAACTAAGTGATGGTACAAGGTGGTATCAACTTTGGGAAAAGTACAAGTGGTAGAAAGCTTGACTCCATATTGGAAGAGAGAAGGGGTTGGTTTACAATATTCCCTATGAAAGTGACAAAGAAGGTCACAAGAATAATTAGGCTGGGAAAGAAAAATTCCTTCATTGGTTTGAAAAACTTGGAGGCCAAAGAAATAGTGAAAAACTCCTAAGTCTGTCATTTCAAATTTCTTCTTAAGGTTGGTTTTCATATGGTTTAAAAGTTTTGATTCACTACAAGTAAGGATAAGGCCATCAACATAAAGGAAAAGGATTATGATATCGATTCCTTCTTTCTTGGTATAGACATTAGAATCATAATGGCATCTAGAAAATCTGGTGTCAATAAGAAAGATGTCCAATTTGGCATACCAAGCTCAGGGAGCTTGCTTAAGACCATAAAGATATTTATTAAGGAAACAAATAATGATAGAGTCATTCTAGACATAGCTAGGAGGTTGTTCCATATATATTTATTCTTTCAAATCCCCATGCAAGAAGGAGGATTTAACATCCATCTAATGGACCTCCCATTTATGTGAGGCTGCAAGGGAAAGAAAAAGGAAGATGGAATTAATTTTGGCTACAAGGGAAAAGGTTTCATTATAGTCAATTCCTTCAACTTGGGAAAATCCTTTGGAAACTAACTGAGCCTTGTGTCTTTCAACACTTCCATCTGATGCATACTTATTTATGTAGACCCATTTACATATGACAAGTTTTCTTCCTTTTGGAATAGGTACAAGATCACAAGTATCGTTGGCCATTAAAGACCTATTTTCTTTAGTCATTGTCGTATCCCAATCTTGATGACCTAAATCTTCTGCAAATGTATCTAGATTATGAGTCTCTGAAACTTGAGCCAAAAGAGAAGAGGCTCATTGGAACTGAGAATGTGTCCAACACTGATCTGGAGGATCACCGATAAGATCAACAGTTGCTTCTCATGTTGAACAGACCCATCTAGGAAGCGACAGTGCTAGTTCTATTTTAGGTTCAATGGACTCATTTGGAGGAAGGTGAGGAGGTGGAGGTGTTTTTTCAACCTCACTATCATCATATGAAGAATAAAATAGAATAGGAACATAAGAAGGCACAAATTTCGAAGATGGATCGCAAGTCGAAGAAGGCACAATCATCGAATTAGGCTCGCAAGACAATATATTTTCATCAAATTTAACATCTCTAATAATAATAATTTCATTACATTGTGGTTGAAGAAGTGTATAAACTTTTACATATTCAGAATAACCAACAAATATACACATCTCACTTTTAGGCTGCAATTATTTCCTTTTCTCAACAGGAATGTGAGCCCATGCTATACTACCAAATACACAGAAGTAACTTACATCTGGTTTGATTTTAGTCCAAGCTTCTTCAGGTGATATTTTTTAAGATCCTTTGTGGGAGTGTGATTTGATATCTAATTTTCACAGTTTATGGATTCCACCCAACACATTAGACTTAATCCCTTATATTAGATCATACAATTAGCCATTTATTTTAATGTGCAGTTATTTCTCTCAGCAACACCATTTTGTTGTGGTGTATATGGAACAGTGTGTTGCACTTGGATGCCCTCTATAGTTAAGTAACTTGTAAAATTATTGCTCACATATTCACCTCCATTAGTTGTTCTTCACCTTTGAATTTAATGCCCAGATTACTTTTCTACAAGGGCATTGTAGGCCAGAAACTTGTCAAAAATTTCTCTCTTAAGTTTTAAGAAGTAAAACCAAGTATGTCTGGAAACTTCATCAATGAAAGTTAAGAAATACTTGCACCCAAAAAAAGAAGGAGAATAAAGTGGACCACACAAGTCACTGTGAACAAGATACAAAGGGATCGAGGCTTTCCAAGAGTCACGTTTGTCAAAAGTGTCTCGATGATGTTTGCCGGAAAAAAAACTGACACAAACCCCATCTCTGCATGAAATAAGAGGAAGACTAGTCACCATATGTTGATTACATAGTTGTTGAAATGAGAGATTGTTTAGATGACCAAGCCACTCATGAAAAAGTTTTCTCAAGTCATCGCTATGAGAAACAAAATCTTGTGAAAAAGATGATGACCCAAAGTTGTCAAACTTGTATAACCTAGTAATATCATCAACAATTCCAGTTGTAAGAACATTCTTAGGATCTTTTAGATCCTTGATTACTACTTGGTGAGGTGAAAACTCTATGGCTTTACCTTCACCTGAATGAGTGATTTGATATATTGATAGAAGGTTACAAGAAAGACTTGAAACACATAATACATCGCTGCAATGACCATTATGTACTTGAATTGTTCTGTATCCTACAACACTAAGATAACTATCATCACCAACAAATATTTTCTTGGTGTTACATTCATTTATAGTAGAAAATATGTCTTTATCCTTAGCCATATGATAATATGCTCCAGAATCAATAAGCCACTCATTAGAAGAAGAAGTATAAGTTGCATTGAAGGAGAAACCATAAGCATAAAGTGCATGTCTATGAGAAGAAGAAGAAGTAGAATTAGTACTGATGTTGTGCTTCTTTATTGATGCTTCTAAAGATGTCATCTTCTTGAAACATTTGGACTCATCGTGACCATGTTTATCAAAAAAGTTGCAATGCATGTTAGTCTTCTTATTTTTAGATTTTTCGCTTTTGTCACCATTAGTAGATGAAGTTGTCCGAGTGGGTTTGGGACCCTTATGTTGCTTATTGTTGTGGATGTTGCTTCATTGGATTATTGGGTTTATCTTTCTGCTGGGTGACTAAGGATTTGTTGGAGGTACATGTAGTGTTGATCAATCTAAGTTGTACAATCTTATATTTCTCTCTAATCAAGGAATCACAAAAGGACTCAAGAGTGGGTTTTTTATAATCTTTTCCTAGAGCCTCTCTCATGCAATAAAAGGTAGATACAAACACAAAAATATGCACTACCTAGCTTAGAAAGAATAATATAGATGCAATGCTCTTCCTCCAACTTTATCTCACATTATTCACATAAAATTTTAAGTGTTTTAAACTTAGATATATAGTCTTCAATGCAAGAAAAATCATTTGGACTTAAATTCAATATTTCATTTTCTAACTAATGTGCTCGAATAATATTGTGTTTACCAAAAACAGATTCAAGCTTTTTCCAAGCTTCATTAGGGTCATCAATTTCTTGAAGGTGGAACCTTAAATTAGGAGAGATGGACATTCCAATTAGTCCACATGCATCATCACTCCTATTATCCAATTTGAATTTCTTATCATCATTAGTGGGTTCTTTTTCCTTTCCCAAGGTAATATGGTACAAGCCTTTACTTCTTAATAAATCTTCCATATGGGATTTCTATTGGAAGTAGTTGGCATTGGTAAGCAAAATATTATTGGAAGAAACTATATTAAATATGCAGATAATATGGATTTAAAAACTGAAACTGATGATCTAGATGGAAATATCTCGAACAATTAGGCAGTTTTAAAAAACGACACTGAAAACTAACTTCATATGTGAAAGTTATGCCCTTTTTAAAAAAATGCATAAAAGGTAACGAAAGAACCATGTGGTGGTGATACCCCTCCAAATAACCTCACTTTTACAAATAAGTTGCTTTATGAAGTGACCCACTTTTATAAAAAGAAGTGGGCATCATTTTTACAATGAAGTTACTTTATAAAATAAAGTTGCATGCAAAATAAATAACTCTAAAATAAAATATACAAGCTACTTATAGTGATTCACTTTTATACTTGAAGTGAAATACACTTTACAATGGAGCATGAACTTTTTCCAAAAATATAACAAAAAGAGAGACTTGAACTCAAGACCTCCTACTTAATAAGGAAGCTTTTAACCAAGTGGGCTAGCAAAAAATATTGTATTGTTTAGCATGAGGATCATTGTTGTTGTTGTTGTTGAAGACAACATTGGAGAGCGTGCTCATAAAAGCCTCTTTTCACACATGAAAAAATTTTCTCTTCTCGATGACAACAAGGGTTAGATCTTAGTTAGCTTACCCAAAAAATGCACCTTTTCCTATATGTTTCTGATTTTCCGAGATCGCACAGGGCATGAGGAAAAAAGCATGTTGTTGAGCTCCACTTTTTCCATTGTTTTTGTTGTGCAAAAACATTCATTATTACACATTTTCATGCATTTCATTGTTAACACACACCATAAACCCTAATTAAATGCCATCATTCATCATTATATCCAGTGTGGTTAATACATCATCTTCTCTATCTTTTTAGTGATTAAAAGACGAGTATATCATGTTTTACTAATGACCATTGATAAAGTGATCTTTTCATGATAAACATTCCCATACCATTACTGCAGTTCAACATTCCTGCACCAGTATAGTTATTCTCGTACTTGATATTGTAGCTGGGCATATTGGCATGATTCTAGAAGGAAATTAGGAACATGGGTTTCTTCGTAACGACATTGCCATGTTGACATGTGTGTCATAATTCACCCAAATTTCACGTGTGGACTTCTAGCACAAAATTAATGTTACAACCAAATTTAGCAGACAAATCCAAACTGCCAACTTCTGCCTTAGTTTTTGTGCATAGGAGATCAAATCTAAAAATTCTAGAATATGGATTTTGTCTAGAAGGTGGAAAATTGAGTAAAACACGGACATTTTTTTAAAATTTGAAATGGATTAATAGTTATGTTTGGATTTTTAACACGAGTCTACCCAGATTGGTGAAAAACCTAGAATTTGGGATTTGTTTCCAAAAATTGTGAAATTTGAAATCTGAGTTTGGGATTTGATTTTATCTCTTCTCAGTGGAATTGACGTATAAATATAAGCTCATAGAGCATGGGAAATTGAGGGGGATATGATTTTTATTGTCATTGTTTAAGCTAGTTATTGTAATAGAGCTGAGCATCCATTTGTAAGTAGAGGATGGAGTTTATTTAATGAATATTTGATTGCTGAAGATTTTAGCAAGCTCTCGGTTCTGATCTCATTTGGGAAGCGTTACTTAGACTAAGAAGGGCCCCTCAATCTGGTAACGATTTCTCATTGTCTTCATTAGTTTAATTTATGTTTTTGTTTAGTGATTAAAGATATTTATTTTTAAATTCACAATTAATTTATTGTATATTTCTTTTTAATTTATTGTGTTGAACTCAGAAATTTCCCCTGAGATTGATGGACCCAGACTCTCTCATTCTTTTCTACATTCTCTCTTCATGATTCTGCATCATTATTTACTTTGCACAATACACTATTTTCATATTTGCAAGCAGTGCCATTCCAACACTTCATGCATTCCAGGACTTCACACAGATCTCCTTTTCCTACGCTGCATGCTCATTTTCACCTGCACACAAACATAAAATAAAATAAAACCTTTTATTCTATGTATCCAAGAATTAAACTTTCATTCTCACAGCATCCCATTCACACTCCGATCATATTCTTTATTTCTATCACATCCTCATGGCTTTGATCCAATATATCTACTTACATGCATTATTGTATATAAGCTTAATAGAACATACATGTTTGGGAAAAGTTTTAGAGACTCTACGTGCGTATTTGACTGAAGATGCATGTGTATATATCTCTTAATGCATGGTTGTTTTATTCCATATGCGTGTATACATATTGTTGTGTGTGGTTGTTCCTATGAGTGATTTATTTCAACTTATATGTATTTCTTTGTGCATGAATTATTCCAGTCCCGTGGATGTTCCATTCCATTATTTGTTTTTACTTACTTTGTTATAAGTAATACAATGTACATATGTTTAATTTAGTTGAGTGTGCATAGTGGTAAGTGTGGTAAATTTCACTTATTATATTAATATTTTATTCATTTGTTATATTTTGTTCACATATAGTTTAAATAGTTTTGTTATTTAGTTAGTTTATAATTTTGTTATTTTTGTTATGGTTATTAATTATTAAATGTTAAATTTTTGTTATTTGTATGAATTGTTAAGATATTTATACTATATTGTTTATTATTATGTATATATTATGATATGTGTCAAGTTAAGAACAAGTGCGTGTGATTTTTATAAGAGGACAAAGTTTCAAATAAATTTCTTGTATATCTTCTCTTCATCTTTCTCTCGGTTCACATTTTTCCTTATTTCAATTTCATCACTTTCCCCTCTCACTTTCTTGGGTGTATCTTTTCAAGGACATTTCATTTGCGTAGTTTGAATTTAGAATCATATTTGCTTGTTTTTCCTTTTAGCTAGTTTGTTTTAATTTGGTTTTTCCTGTGCTTGGTTTCATTTATTGCACTCTGGATTACTGCACTTTAATTTCCCATAACTTCAATCACCAAAGGAAGATTAAGGGCCTAAATCATGAGACATGGCTTTCCCGCAATGGGTTTCAACCTAAGGAGCTAGTTTCCTTCTTGTCAATTGAATTCATTTTCCGGTTTCTTGTTTCATTTATTGCATTGAAGTGTGTTTGTCGGCCTTGGATTAGGTTATACTAGGCTCCAATCCTGCATTTCCTATGCCTACACCTCTAATTCTACAACTCCCTGGTTGAGAATTTAATGTTGGAATTAATAGTGCATATATTTTACCCAACACATATGTAGATGTAAAGAGTAGCAACCCATAAAAAAAAAAAATTAATAATAATACTCTGCAAAAATTTAAAAAGGGCGTATTTAGGCTTTATACCTCCGGATCTAAGGGAAATGACTGTATCTTGGGCAAACAAAAACCTTTTCAATTGAAATGAAAAAGCATTCCTAACTGAAACGAGCACTCCATACGCAATGAAATGGTCCTCTCATCCCATAAATGGAAGAAAATGGAGATGATGCAGCTCAACTTCACGATCTTGATCTACAATTGGAGCAGGTCTTCAAATAGGCTCTGATACCATGTTCGACAAAACATGTATTCCAATAGAGGATGAACAAATTCAATAACCACTCACATAACTAGATCAAATATCATCACACCGATGTTTTGATGTGGTAAAACCCCTACAGGGAAACATCCATGACCCCAACCAACAGGGTCACTTGGTGGAGTTTATTAATACAAAATAAAACAATTATAGAGAGATTTTACAAGAGAGTTTCTCACAATCTATCTTCGGAAAATGACCCTCCATGCACTTTAAATATATATCATGGACCAATAGGGTGTTAATCCAAAGATCAATAGCCATTAATATTGAGGAGAATATGAACCTTTGGATCACCCTATGTCGGGAACATATCGTGACCGTCGGATTTCCTAACTACAAATGTATACTAATGCATACTAAAGAAACACACTAAGAAAATCTCTTTTACCTAACGACACATTAGACCAAGTAGATATTAACTAACTCCTAAGTGTCTAACTATCCTAAAAATACATATACATTAATATATTTTCATATTCCATTTGAATCATATCCATCTGACATTAGTTGAAAAAGTTATGCTCAAAATTGTCACTGTTGGTGTAGGCTAGAAATAAAAAACATCTCTAACATTCAAGTTGTTCCTAAAAATATTTATGCAAGATACCAGATATAATAAATATGTAGAACATAAATAAAATGCTAGAAATGGCAGAATAACAGTAATATAACCAACATAATCTCCACAATAACACAGAAATGATATAAGAACAACAACTAAAATAACACTTTGATTTAGAAAGCAATGTTCACGGTCCTCTTCGAGGGGGCAACCTTCAATCGAGCAGTGCTCTGTTACAATAATATCCAAGCTAGGATTTTCATACCCTCGACCCTTATTTATACTAAATATGTCTATCAAGAGATGCATCTAGAGGAAGATCCTTCTAGACGCGAAAGCTTCAATTAGGTCTTCTTACATCCACCTTATTCTATTTGATTGAAAGGCCTTATTAATATTAACCTTTATTACATCTGAATATATTGATCTACCTATGTGTGGGTTAGGACCCTAACATGTCCGCCCCCTTAAAAACAACCTTGTCCTCAAGGATTGAGATGTGGAAACTGTTGCAGAATGGTAGTTGGTTCCCAAGAGGCATCTTCTAGAATCGTATCATTCCACTGGACTAGCACTTCCTTGATTCTTCTCTGACGTAGGTGATGCTCACGCTGGTCCAAAACTGCTTCTGGATATAGCCAAAGGGATCCTTCTTCAGCTAACTATGGAAGGTTGGTTTGAATTTGGCACCTAGTTCCAATCACCTTCTTTAAGCATGAAACATGAAAAACAGGATGTAGCATCGACTGAATGGGCAGAGCTAACTGATATGTGACTTGTCCCACATGCTTGAGAACTGTATAAGGACCATAAAATTTGGGTGCTAGCTTCTGACAATGATTGTCCTTGAGGAAAGTTTGCTTGTATGGTTGCAGTCACAAAAACACCTGATCCCCTTCTCCAAATTGACATTCAGAGCGATCTTGATCTTCTTGTTGCTTCATGCGATTCTGTGCCATGACCAAGTTCTCTTTAAGGGTATGAAGAATATTCTCTCGAACTATAAGTGTTTGGTAAACTGCCTAGACCTTCAAGGTACCCAGTAAGTATGAGAGAACTGATGGTGGCTTCTATCCATATACCACTTCAAAAGGAGTCATGCGAGTAGTTGTATGGTAGGAAGTGTTGTACCACCATTCGGCTAGGGGTAACCATTGAGCTCACTAATGTTGTTTTTCAGAGGCAAAACACCTTAGATATGTTTCCAAACACTTGTTGACAACTTCCATTTGACCATCAGTCTGGGGATGATAAGTTGTGCTGAGATGCAATTGGGTTCCCTATAGCTTAAACAGTTCTTGCCAAAAATTGCTTCTGAAAGTTGGGTCACGATTAGAAACAATAGAGTGCGGCATGCCATGAAGCTTGAAGACCTGGTCCATGAAAATTTGAGCCACTATGGATGCAGTAAATGGGTGTTGAAAAGAGCAAAAATGAGCATACTTGGAAAGGCGATCCACAACCACCATTATGACTGATTTATTCCCTGATTTGGGTAAGCCGGTAATAAATTCCATAGAGATATCCTTCCAAATAACAGGTGGAATCAGAAGCAGTTGTAGTGTGCCAGTAGATTTGACTATTTCTCCCTTGTTGTGTTGACACACCTCACATTTAGCGACAAAATTACAGATGTCCTATTTCATACCATCCCAGAAAAAAGAACGTTTGACCTTGTCATATGTTTTGGTGAACCCTGAGTGCCCTGCTGTGGGTGTAGCATGAAGCTTAGAAAGTACCATGGATTTAATCTTTGATTGTTTACTTAAATCTAAACAACCTTTGTATCAAATCTCATCTTGGAGCCAAGAGTACCTTGGGGGAGTCAGAGCCTTGGTTTCCAATTGCTGGATCAGATGCAAACTTTTGGGATCTTGAAGCCATTCCTAGCGCACAACTTGGAGCCAATTAGGTACAATGACGGAAAGAGAAAAAAGGGAGCCTTCTTCTTCATATTTTCAGGATAGTGCATCCACCACTACATTGTCTTTGGCCTTCTTGTAAATGATCTCATAATCATAACCAAAGAGCTTAGTCACCCATTTTTGTTACTCCTGGGAGGAAATGCTATGTTCCAGAAAGTACCCGAGGCTTTGATGGTCGGTCTTAATTTGGAAGCGTTGCCCCAAGAGATAAGGGCGCCACAGATCAATGACATGCAGAATAGCCAACATTTCATTTTCATAAATGGGTTTGCCCAGATTCCTTTCAGACAGTTGCTTGCTGGTGAAGGCCAAAGGTCAACCCTCTTGCATAAGGACAACATCGATTCCTTTCCCTGAGGCATCACATTCCAGCACAAAGGTCTTTATGAAATCAGGAAGGGCCAGAACCAGAGTGGTGCACATGGTCGTCTTCAAGGTTTGAAAAGCTTGAGCAGTGGTTGGAGTCCAAGTGAAAGAGTTCTTTTTGAGGAGAGCAGTGAGGGGTGCTGCAATCATTTCGTAGTTCTTAACAAACTTGTGATAATACCCTGTTAAGCCTAGAAATCCATGCAAGATTTTGAGAGTATTTGGGTGCGACCAGTCTTGCATAGCTTTAATCTTTTTTGGATCCACCCTGATTCCATCCTTGCCAACCAGATGACCCAAGTACTCTGCTTCTGAGGCACCAAAACCACATTTAGACTATTTCAGGAAAAGTTGGTGCTGAGAGAGGAGATGGAGAACTTGATCCACATGAGTAAGATGGTCTGTCTAGGTTTTGCTATAGATGAGGATATCATCAAAGAAAACTAAGACAAAATAATAGAGAAAGGGATGAAAGACATGATTCATGAGGCTTTGGAAGGTGGAGGGGGCATTACACAAGCCAAAGGGCATGACCAAAAACTCATAGTGGTCCTCATGAGTGCAAAAGGCTGTCTTGGGAATGTCTTCCTCTTTCATATGTATCTCATGATAGCCTGAGCGAAGATCAAGTTTAGTAAAGAATTGGGCACCACTCAATTCATCCAGGAGGTCATCAATGACAGGAATGGGAAATTTGTCTTTAATGGTCAGTTTGTTGAGGGCATAGAAGTCAAGACACATTCTCCAAGAACCTTATTTCTCTAGGACCATGACTACAGGAGAAGAGTAAGGGCTCGTACTAGGGCAGATAATGCCTGCATTAATGAGTTCCTGGACCATTTTCTCAATTTCATTTTTTTGTGAAAAGGGGTGGCAATATGGATGGATATTGGGAGGAAGGATTCTGGGTACAAGGGGAATGGAATGATCATGAACACAACGGGAAGGAGGGATTCCTTGGGAAGTGTAAAATACCATTTGATGTTTAGAAAGGAGAGCTTGGAGGTCATGTGGCACCGAGAGTGTCTCTGCTGCTTGTATGGCATGGAGTTGGGAAATGACACCAGAATGAACTTTTTTGAGCATCTTTTCCATGCAATGGGAATTAATGACCTCAGGTGAACCAACAGTGATGCCTTGGCATTTATATTGGTGGTCGTCCTGGTCGAATTGCATGGTTAATGCCTTAAAATCCATGAGAATGGGACCCAAAGTTCTTAGCCAGTCTGCACCCAACAAAATGTCACAACCACCCATGTTGATAGCAAACATATGGGATTTTAGGTGGTAGTCACCGATTTGGAGACACACATTTTCACAGCACCCTCCACATTTCATGGAACCACCATTGGCGATCATGATTTGGAAATTGTTGACAACATGGATGTAGCAATGAGTTTCTTGGGCAATGTGGCAATGAATAAAATTATGGGTGCTTCCACTATCAACTAGAATGATGACCTTCTGATGCTTGATGTAACTAATTAACTTAAGGGTTTGCGGAGAATAAATGACAGTGAGATCATTGAGGGAAATGACAGGTTCTACTTTCGGAGGGTCTGAGAGAGGGGTTATGTCAGTGATTTTAGGTGACTCAGACACAAGGGGAGTTTCAATGTCCTCTTCTGAAATATCCTCAGAGATGGCCATAAAAAGATTTTGTTCCTTACACTTGTGGCCCGGGAAATATTTTTGATCACAATTATAACAAAGACCTTTGAGTTGGTGTTCAACCATTTTCGTCCTGGTCAATTTTTGGATCTTTAATGGGGTGGAGGGAGTAGTGGGAGTGACGGATTTAGGGTGAGGGATAAAAGAGGGTTTTCAGTGAGATGATACAACCTGTTGTGCTTCTTTATCTCTTTTAGTAGCCTCCACCCAACTCGAGGGTCGAGCCATGAGGACATGGGCCCGAATCTCCTCCTTGAGGAAACTGATAAAACACTCTCAAAAGAAAGCATCAGTCATGCCCTCTATTCGAAAAGCCAGGTGCTCAAAGGAAGCTATGAAGCCTTCTACTATTTCGAATTGTTTCAACATTTTCAAACGGCCCAAATGGTTGGTGTCTGTGTCAAAGCGTTCATAAAGCTCAGTCACAAATTGGGTCCAAGCAATATACCCTTGACAGGAAGTTTTTCTCCATTGCCACCATTGCCAACATTCTTGATCTAGATGGAGAACACCATACCTGAGTTTGGTCAAGTCATCTGTGATGGCGTATAAAGAGAAATAATGTTACATTTGGGTTACAAAACTAGTGGGGTCCGAGCCATCAAATTTGGTCACATCCACCCGCAGAAGGCGTAGGTCACGTTGACAGTGATGGGGCTGAAAGGTATGGGAATGGGAGGAATGTTCTCCTTCGGTCTTTGGAGGTGCTTCAGAGAAAGATGCATCTGTAGGGATCTTCAGTTTGGTGCAAAGTGATGCAAAGACAGATTCAAGCTGGGTGGTCAGTTCTTGTTTGACTTCCTCCATTGAGGACTGCATGGTTGTGTTTATGGTTGTATTGATGGATGAATCGATGGAGGCAACAATCACACTAAGTTTTTTCACTTCTTTTTGGGTCTCGAGGAAACTAGATTGCAAGGTGTTGAAGCGAGTTTCCAAATCTTGGCTATGGACATGGGCCATGAGGATGGATGAACTGAAAAGGGTCGGGCGTGGTCAAAAAGTTTTGCTAAAAAATGAAATGGATGAATGTGATAAGGGCGAAGAGATGAATCTAATGGAATAGGTCTCAAATAATGGTGAAAAAATTTCTAGAATTTTTTTAATTTTTTAATTTTTTTTACACCTACGAAGTTATACTCTAGTCTGAAGAATACTACAGTGATGAAATCCCCAAATGCTTAACCAGAAAGAAATGTGTATTTACTTGGCAACCCAAACACAGTTGCGTGGCAATAGATCTAGTTTGTTTTAATTTGTTTATGTTTGTGTCCCCCAAGGGTTAGGTATTCAAGGGTTCTACAGACAAGGGTTTTCCCTATGCTATAGCTCTTTGATATACATGTGGGGTCCAATAGTAGTACTCAACCCAATATCTCAGGGCACTAACTAAGGAGGATAGACCATACCCTTAGCCATACTACCCAACTACCTAGGTACTAGAGAGTATCTTCCCGAGTGTTGTTCTCGGTGACACTATAGCAGTCCAACGACCGATAGGTTTATTCAAAAAGGGCTTCAGGAAATCTAGGTTGATCCGTACACAGGTGATGTCTGATGTGCTACCACTCAAAGGGGTACCAACAGGGGTTACAAGGGCGGCTAGCAGATGTGCGCTTAAGAACCACTTGTATTTCCTGCGTGTATGAATCCCTCAACTGTGGGTTTATGTGCATAACGACAGATCTCTGTGGCTTAAGGATGCTAGAATACGTCTCTACCCTGGAAAAAAAATTCCCACAATTTCTGCCAAGGAAGGTGCTCTGATACCACTTGTAGGATACCAGATATAATAAATATGCAGAACAGAAATAAAATGCTAGAAATGGCAGAATAACAGTAATATAACCAACATAATCTCCATAATAACACAGAAATGATATAAGAACAACAACTGAAATAGCACTTTGATTCAGAAAGAAATGTTCACGGGCCTCTTCAAGGGGACAACCGCCAATCGAGAAATGCTCTGTTACAATAATCTCCAAGCTATGGTTTTCATACCCTCGACACTTATTTATACTAAATATGTCTATCAAGAGAAGCATCTAGAGGAAGATCCTTCTAGAAGTGGAAGCTTCTATTAGGTCTTCTTACATCCGCCTTATTTTATTTTATTGAAAGGCCTTATTAATATTGACCTTTATTACATCTGAATATATTGATCTACCTATGTGCGGGTTAGGACCCTAAGTATTTAACGTATCATTTCAAATAAATTTCAAACCCTATTTATACTGGATATATCCATATGAATCTATTTTAATATGGCTTGGAAATCAATCCAATTGGACACCAGATAAAAATTTTATGATCAAAATATTGTCGGGTAGTCTAGGTGGCCACAAGTTCTCGACATGTTAAAAATGAAAGCTTCTCGATGAATCCTTTTAGATCTATTTTATATGCATTATTTGCAATTATTTTTAATATTTATTGGAAGAATAAGGTTTCAAAATCGATATTGTTCCATAATCGCACCTCGTATTGCAAGAAAATAGTTGGTTTTTGCAGGTCACGAAGGGATCCACAAGGTCAGCCAATCAAGGAAGGAGTGATTTTTGAATACCAATTTTTATGAAAAGGGTATTTCACCAAGACATACAAACAAAAGAAAGTGAACTATCATGTGATACTAAGTCCTTGAAGGAACCATGTTTGTATTTCAAGTTCCTAGGATCTTTCCATGGAAGAACTCAAGCTATTGACCAACAACACCAATATTTTTCATAAAGTTGTATATGGATAGAGTACAGTACAAATGAAGAATTGGAATTGAAGAAAAAATGGTATAGAAGGAAGAATAAATGCTCCAAAATTCAATTAATAGTGCTACAAAAGAAAGAAGAGTCAATGATCCAACATCCTTATTCCTCAACACTATCCATCATCCTTATTCATGAACGATACCATTGATATAGATCCTTGTAAACTAGGCCTTGCTACAGATCCTTGCCAACTAGGCCTTGCTACAAAACCTTACTACAAATCCTTTCCTTGAACAATACTACAAATCTTCTTGTTGTGAAACTTTTCACTATTTTTTTATTTGTCGGGGAACCATTTTTCCACTCACCCTGAAACCATTTTTATTGTGGAACGTGACACTATTTCACCACTCATTGTGGAACCTAGACCATTTTTCCACTTATTGTGGAAGCACTATTGTTGCACAAGAATCCTTCAAGAATACCTAGTATTTTCAATTGCTTCAAAACTATGATATGGCAATGCATTTTCTTCTTACTAGATCAAAGATAATTATAAGAAAAGTGCTTGTTGAATTCAATGAGTTTCCTTTGATTATGTGGTTGAAATTGAAGACAAATAATTTTTCTCATAATATCATGTAACCAATACTACCAAATCATAACTGTATCCCACTTCTTTCCCCCACAACTTTCTGCTCCACCCACTTCTAACTCAACCCACTTACAATTCTAAGATACCTTTTTAATTTCAATAGTTATTGAATAAATATATCCAAGATTTTTTTTCTACCAATCCACCAGAAGACTTATTGCTGCCAAATTTTTATTGATCTTGTCCAACACACTTTCTTCATGTTCAACATCTAACACTATGTTATTGATTCTATAGTATGTTTTTATTTGCAGCATCACTTCACAGATCCACCATTTCTACAGAAGCAAAAACATATCAAGTTTCGAGGAAGATATTGTTCCCGCTACACAAGAACCAACACCAATAATCCTTATGGATGCAACACATGAACCAACTGTACGAGATTATGCTGCTAATTTATTTTGGCATAGCTATCAAGGGAAAAGAAATAGTTGTTTCCACACAAGAAACAACACATGGAATCCCTAAAGATTCCACACAAGAACCAACCCAAGCAAGCCCTACTATATTACAAAAGAACCTGTAAGCATTAGAAGTCACCCTTAGATTGCATAGAATGTAAGCCTAGTACCCATCAGTTTATACAGTAAATGTAAATGAGTTTTAGGAGGCCAAATGGAGAAGACTCAATGAAAATAACGTTCTAACTCAGAAATATGGACTCGTATGCGTAAGCAATTGAGGTCTTGGATTAACTTTAGTCAGTAAGTTGGAGTAAAGGTGAGTAGGAGGAAGACTTTGGTGAGAAAATTGTAGAGGTATGATGTGAACATCAGGCCTTCCAACAGCCTAAGGAAGAAAAACTTAAACACAAGATCCTTTTGGATTCAAATTTCAAGAAAACTAAAATAAATCATAACAACATTATAATCAAACATTCATCATAATACAGTCACAAAAATCCATGTGAATTAGTCAATCATGAACTCTCGGTATCAGAGGAAAATAAGATGGAGTAAGAAAGATGACTTATATTAATCAAGAAGTCTCAAATCAAGACATAACCAAAGAACCAGTGTTCTTCATCAAAATACTACAATAGCAGGGAACCTAGCTCAACCATTCGACCTTATCAAAATATCAAAACTGCCTATATATACTAAAATTTTTGAAACCACCAGGAATGTGATCGGACCCCTACATTCAAAGTTTCCAATAGACACCTACTCTTTCAGCCTGTGCAGGCCTTCTTATGTCAGACACGAGCCCGACGTAGTTATGTACTTTGCAGGAAAATCCATCCCTCGGGAAACTTCAGATTGACAATATCCCCCCACGACCATTCTCAGTATGCTTTCCATTTATGGGGTGAGACGAGGTCTCAACTGCCACCCCCATTTCCATTAGTTACCTTCATTAGGATCGAGACGAGGCCTAACACCCATGAATGTTCCATGCGGTGCCTAAGACTTCTTTGAGTCAATCCTAGTGCCTCAAGGCCATGCATATCTTCTTTTATGACCAATACAGGCACTTTCAAATTTTGGTGTAGCTCCTCTCAATCGCTCCTTCTTCAATCTGACCTAGGGATATGACCCTACGTAATTGTGCGATTTCGAGCATGACCAAGGGTGCTTTAAAATAAAACCACTTTTTTCCTCACAATTCACCATGAACCGCCATGCATCCCTTTCTAAAAACCACGGTTCCAATTATGGTCTTTCCTTGAAAATTTAAAAAATGTGCACACCTTCCGACCCTGCAATGGAGCACAACTATTGATCTTGTGATCTAAGATGAGGCTTCTTGATCAACGGCCCAACTCTGGTGCCTTTTAGATTGATGGATCAAATATTCCCTTTTCAGATTGATGGTCGAGATCTACTTCCCGATTCAGGCTTCAGACCTTTCAAACTTCCAACTATATTATCCCCAAGAAAAACCTCTGGAGATAAGGATATGATGACGTGTGGCTCATGGATTTGGATGGACAAGATCCACTTCGGGCCTCTGGGCTTCGGGAAAATCCAAACTTAAATCTCTCTTACCTTCTGTGATTTTACTCAGAGCTGTCGATCTACTGATGCACGTCCTCTTCAATCAATGGTTATGCTCCTACTTCGGGACTTTGACGCATTCAACTAGATCAACAACCTTTCTGCTGCCTCCTCGATCAATGATCGGGATATCCTTTGGGTCTTCGAGCCTTTTCCTCCTTCGCTTTCCTCTTGAGATCTATATATGGTTTCGTGTGGCTCCTTGTCTTCCTCCATGCACTTTTTGATGCAATTATGGATCTGACGACACACGGCTCTTGCTGATCAATGACTCAGATTCAATTTGGGCCTTCGATACTTTGCAATTTTTAACTTCCACAATTCTCCAGAGTGTCGAACTCCTAAGCGAGGTATCTACCTCCACGCGTCCTCAGCGTTTGATGGCTCATATTATTTCAAGAGTTCAGGATTCGACACTTCGATAATTCCATACACTTCTCACTTTAAAAATCCCAAATCTTATTTCCCTGAACACTTGGATCAACTGCCACCTATCCCTTTAAAGATCAACAACTCATGCTCTCTTTAGGCCTTTTTCTCTAGTTCTATACTTCATGCAAATTTTAAGATTCTGAACTCCTGCGAGCTGCTAATCTGAACTCCACATGGAATTCCAACCGTTGAAAATTGAACCTTCCTTTTTGCTTGATTCAAGTCTATAATTGACCACTCTGAGTGTCACGCTTTGATCTTGTGGCTGTGGCCTATGTAAACCAAGAATTGGACGAATGGATAGGGGATGGGAAAACAAGGGTACTGGGGCACTTTAAACACACAGGGGGTCAAACAAAAACGATTTTACAAGCCGAAGGGGGGAAAATTTAAGAATTGGTCTATGAAAAGGAGAGAGACAGGGAAAAATTACAGACTCAGGTAGAAACCACAAACCCATGAGACTATGACAAGTTCATGTGATAACATTTGGATCCACAGGGGATGGCATTCTCCCTGTGAGCTGCCAAGAATAGGTAGCTCCAGTGGCTTAGCTATTGGGTTATGGAGTCAGTTATAAAAAACGAAAACAAAAGAAAAATGATATTTACAATGAAATGGGAAGCCACTCATGGCTTAAGTAAAAAACTTCTTTAGAAAATTCCCATTTACAGGGCTACGAAAAACTTCACCATCCTCCAAATCCTGCAACTTGTAAGTGTTATTTGAAACAACCTTAGAAACTTTGAAGGGGCCAATCCATAAGGCCTCAAATTTACCATGCTTGTCTTTATCTTTTTTAGGTGCATCCCACTGGAGTACTAGATCTCCCAGCTGGAAATCGTCTTTCCTTACTTTTCTGTCAAAATCCTACGTGATATTCTATTTATGGTCATGGGATTTTTCCATTAGTTTCTCCCTCGTTTTCTGCACTTCTACCAGTTTTTGTATTCTTCATATCATATTATCTGGTTCTCCTTAATAGTCTTGGAAGAATTTTTCCACAAGTAAGGTGGGTTGACAGGGAAATATGGCCTCAAATCCATACACTAGCTGGAAAGGAGAGACACCAAGATATCTCTTTGTTCTCACTATGTCAGCGCATAAAGAAAATTTAAGCTTTCAATCACAGGGATTCTTGTTGTCCTCTAACAATCTTTTGATGATCTTAATAAGGCTCTTGTTAGAGGACTCTTCTAGTCCATTCCCTTGGGGGTAGTAAGGATTAGAGTGAATCAATGTGATTCCAAACCATTCACAAAACTTAATCAATGGTTTAGCCTTGAAGTATGCAACATTATCAGTGACAATTTTGTTTGGACAACCAAATCTTGCTATAATATCCTCAAGAAAACCAATTATTACCTTATGGGAAGCATTTCTTATGGAGATGGATTATATCCATTTAGTAAAGTAGTCTGTGGTAGTCAAGATCCATCTATGCTTACCACTTGAAGCAGGATGAATTTCCCTAACAAAATTTAGGCCCCACTGCTGAAAGGGACCTGAAGCTACCATAGGTTTCAATGGAAAAGACTTGAGTTGTTTCTTTCTAGAGAATTTCTGACACTTGACACAAGACATGATCTTTGAACAGACATCAGTGACGAGACTAGGCCAAAAATGCCCATCCCTGAGAATCTTGTAGGTTGTGGTTCTCCATAAGTGATGCCCACCACATAAACTGTCATGGAAATCATACATAATCTTTTGGGATTCTTATGGGTCTATAAATCTCAAAAGAACTCCTAAAGGGTCTTTCCAATATAAAACTTGATCAATAAGACAATATTTAATTGATTTGAGTTTCAAAGCTCTCACCTTGTTCTTTTCCATACCATTAGGAGGATGTAACTTCTGTAGGAAAAATATAATGTCCTTGTACCAAGTGCATCCTACCAATGGAGGGATGACTTGATAACCTTCATCAAAGAACTCAGCTTGCTGATTTTCTGAAAAAATGTTGATGAAATGGACCCCCAAAACTTTTCAATTAGATTCAACCAGCAACCTAGCTAAACCTTGGCCTTTAACCAATTTGGTGGGATCTATCTCAAGATCAAATTCTAGGATCTTGGGAATCCACTTGTTGCTTCTTCTGTCTATCTTAGGATGGATGAGGATCTCCTTCACATAATATGAAGGGACATATGCAATGACTTTTGAATGCAAGACATAAACTATGAAATCTTTGAGATATTTGACAAAAGAATAAACCTGATTTTCCATGATGTCATACTTTATTTCAGCATCTCCCAGTGCCCTACTGAAAAAGGAAATGGGTTTCTCTAACCCTCCAACATTCTTCTGCAACAAAACAACTGCTACTGTGTCAAATGAAGCAAAGGAGAAAATCAGAAAATCCTTGGAGTAATCAGGATTGATGAGCACAGGTGCTTCAATCAAGGCCTTCTTTATTTGATCAAAAGAGTTGTGAGATTCAATAGTCCATTTGATCTCGTTCACTTTCCTCAACATGGTTGTGATAAACTTTACCAACTTAGCAAAATTTGAAACAAACCTTCTCAAAAAATTAATTTTCCCCAAGAAAGACTGGCCTTATTTATTGGATCTAGGGAATGACAAAGTTTGGATAGCTTCTACCATGTTTGGATCAATCTTTAATCCCTCAAATAACACAATGTGTCCTAACAATTTCCCCTCTTTCATGGAAAATAATGACTTTTTGGGATTTAAAGAGAGACCAAATTTTCTGCATTTCAAGAAGATCCTTTTCAAATGACCATAATGTTCTTTATCAGATTGTGAGAACATTGTTATGTCATCCAAACAAATGACCAAAAACTTGTCATTCTCTCCAATAAAGGTTATGTCCATGGCTCACTGAAAGGTCTCTCCTACGTTCATCAACCCAAAGGGCATCTTAGCATACATGAATGTACCCCAAGGAGTGGTAAAGACTATCTTTTATCTATCTTCAGGAAAGAAAAAGACCTGATTGTATCTAGAAAAGACATCAATCATGGACATCCTATATGCACCTGTCACCCTTTGTAATATGTGTTCCATCTTTGGTAAGGGGTAGTTGTCCTTTTTAAAACTTCTATTCAAATTTCAGAAATCAACACATAGTCTAATTTCTCCATTCTTCTTTCTCACTGGGACCAAGTTGGCCACCCATTCATAATACCTCAAAGGAATGATAATCTGGGCATCTAAAATATTTTCTACCTCTTTCTCCAGAATGGGCAACAACATAGGATTTATTTGTCTCAACTTCTGCCTAAATGGCTTGGACTCTTCCTTCAATGGGATCTTGTGCTCAATGATACTTGTGTTGTATGTTCTAAGATCTTCATATGTACATGAAAACACATCATCAAACTCTTTTAACCATTCATCATATTCATCCCTTTTCTCTCTTGTCAAGCTACTTGAAAACTTGACAAATTTGGGATCCTCTTCTGTACCAATATTGTACTCAGTTACATCGGCATCATCAGTTGAACCTTTAAACTTTATTGCCACATCGTTCCCATCAAACAACCTTTCTAAAGGAACTAGTCCCTTTGGAATATGGTTGCTAGGCAGCTGAACAATATGGTGATTGCCAATTTTATTTAAAAATACATCAGCATGAGGGCTACTTTCATAATCATGATCCTGATCAATATGTAAAGAAAATAACTCATCAACAGACTCAAGAAATTTTTTGATCTCATTGTCATCCTCAAACACCTTCCAATGCTGGACATTATCAGGTATAGAGGGTCTATATTTCACCTCTACATCATATTTGACTTTTGGTGGAAATGGGACTCTAAAATGGCATGCTAAGACAACCAAAGAATCAGACATTGTATTCTCCTCTCTTGGAATAAATGAAATGTTGAATGCTAGGAAGAAACTGTCAACTAGGTCCCATATTTCATTTTTGTAAGTATTAAGCCTAGGGTTCTTGGCTTGGTAAATATTTTTGATCTGATGAACAATTAGTTTTGCATCCCCAAATACTAATATCTCTTCAATCCCCTTTTATTTTGCATCCCTTAAACCTAAAACAAGAGCTTCATACTCTACCACATTGTTGGTAGTTTCAAATTCAAGTTTGTAGGAAAAAGGTATAGTTTCAGAACAAGGTGAAATAAAGACCACTCCAACACCAACACCTTCTTTAGAAGAGGCTCCATCAAAGAACATCTTCCAAACAGAGGTAGTTGGAGGAGGGATTTCACAAAAAGTAATGGGTTGCTTTCTGATTTCAAGAGGAGTTTGAGGAGCATAAGTGAACTGCAATATGTTGGATCCCAAATCAGTGTCAAAATAAAAAAATAGGATGGTTGGTGGGGTTTGCTTCATCACTGATGATCTCGGTGAGCTACGCTTCCCTGTAAAGTCTCCTTTATTCACCCCCGAATAGAGCAATGGTGGCATATGAAAGGTCCATTTGCAAGGTTCCCCCTAGAATCTTTATCCAAGATATAGACATGAGCATCCCGAACTTAGGGGGGACATAAGCCACTACGATATCCATGACCACGCTCTTCATTGGAAACTAGAACAGAGAAATGGACAGGTCCTTGATAACCCCAAGGCACTTCACCTTCCTAGATTCGAAAGAATACAGGTCATGGTGGGCTTTTGTAACCTCGAACCCGAGATCTTCCATGACAATATTAGGCATAAGATTGTGATATGCCTCTGAATACATCAAGATGTTATGAAACACCTTATCATGGATGTTCAATGAAGGGTATAAGGGAGGGGAGGAGTCATCTCTATCCTCTACCAAAGGCCCTAATATGACAGATGGCCTTTCATCTTGGAGTTTAACTCAGTATTTAGAGTGAGATGTAGGTTTCGGATAAAAAAAAATTGATAGGCACCTTTTGAAATCCTCATGCTTGACTAAGTCTCAGAGAGGTACATGGATTCTAATATTTTTAATCTCATGCTCAAAGGTATAAGGGGAGGGAGGCTTCATAATCTCCTTCACCTCTGGGTTAATAGTTTTGATCACTAGTGGGGGGCCTCTCTACTTTCCTTTCTTTGTTGTTGTCTTCTATATCTCTAGCAGGTTTCTCAGATCTAGAAGGCTGCTCGGGAATGTCAGGCTTTCCTTATTTCTTCTTGGATCAGAGGTTATATATATTCGGATCACTGCTGGTCTTTTCTCCTTTGCTCAGCTCATTCAGTTGATTACTAATGAGGGCCCCTTCATATGTATACCTAGTTAAATGAGGGGATGAAGAGGTATCTCCAAGTAAATGGACCTTAGGATCAATATCTTCTTACTCTTCATCTTCATTAGTAACCAGGTTATTTTGGAGAGGAGTTTGGATTTTCTGATCATCTTTGTCCATGTTTTTATGATCTCTTTGGATGGCCTAAGGGGCATTAGTTGGTCTTTTGAAACTACCCCTATTATCATCATTTGGGGGATTCCTATAGATTTTCTTTCCTTCCAATTCCAACATTTCCACTTTAGTGGAAAGTGATTTTAGTAGCTTGGTTACTTCATCCGTTTGAGGGGGGCCAACAGAGGAACTAGAAGTCATAGTTTCAGACCTACCTTTTCTTCTGTCTCTATCATCCTTACTCCTAAGATTTTAAACTGCCAATATATTGAAGTCTACTTCAAGGGTTGCATCTTGCATATGATCCAAGAAGGTATCTCTTCTTTCTCTCAACAAGAGGAAAAAATCAAGGTCAAAAGCACTAGCATAAGTCATCTTGGAGGAGTTTTTTGTAGGTTTAATTTCAATGGGAATATTTTTATACATCTTATTAAATCTTTTCTATAAGTTTGAAACAAATTCCCCCTCTTCTATCTTAAGTTCTCTAAATTTCATAATATAATAAAGGAGATATTTTTTATTCCAAGAATGTCTTAAGAATGAATCATCTAGAGCAGCAATCCCATCAATAGATCTAGGAGGCAATTCCTTAAACCAATCCCTGGCATCACCGTCAAGGCTCTGTACAAAAACTCTCATCCACACATCTTCATTTTCAATGACCTGAATCTCTACAAATATATAAAAGGATGCAAGGTTGTCTACTGCAGTCACTCCTCCCTCCACTGTGAAATAGGGCATGTACTTAAGGTAGTCTGTGGCTAGGAGAGAATTCATAGGCTGTGGTAAAACAAGAGGGGCATATCTAGTAGCCAATATATCAACCATCCCGTTACGAGGAGGATTAACACTTGCCATTTGTACTTGAACTGGAGGAGAACCAGGAGGATATGGAGTTTGGACAGGTGATACTGGGGCTGTGCTTCTAGGAGAAAAAGGAAAAGGTTGAGAGTTAGGAGATAAAGATGAGGGGCTAGAGAGAATAGAGGTTTCCCTTTATGATCCGTTGGATCTTTTACATGATTATGGTTGAGTTTTAAACTTGCATGTATGAATTAACCATTTGAGAATTTAATGAAAGAATGAGGAAAGAAGAGGATTATAATAGTCAAATACACATATGCAGATCTGAAAAGAATAATAAACAGCAAACCATAAGAACGCAGGTTGATAACGGAGTTCGGCACAACTTTTGCCTACGTCTCCGGGCCTTTTTCCTTGTGGGGGAGGCTTCTTTATTTTTTCTCAAGTGCTCAAAATTACATCTCAACAATGCCAAAAGGATACAAGACTGATCTGGTCTTGTTGTTCCAGATCTCAAGAACCCTGCAAAAGAAACGGCATGCAAAACTGATGCTCCAAGCTCCCAGAAACGATCCGACAACATCTCCACCTCAAAGGCTTCCCTGCATCAAACTGACTTTGGCTTGGTTTTCCTCCAACATAACTCTGCTCTGAATGACTTTGTTTGGCCTCAAACAAGCCTTTTTTATATAGGCTTGGAGTTGGTTTTACATCCCCAACTTCCTCCAAGAATCTGGCCTCCAAAAATGCCCAATATCCCCCAAAAATGGAAGAAATAAATTAAAAATAGGCATTGTTACAACAAAAACCCAAAACATTATAACAAAACCCAAAAATAATCAAAATTCGGGCACAGGCCCCGATAGGCGCGCCCCCTGGTCATATAAATAGGCCCATGTGGCCATCCTCCTTACGCGCTGGCCCCTCCACATTGGCCCCGGCTCCGGGTTCTTTGGCGCTGTCATAGGCCCACGGGCCAATTTGTTCCAACAACCCTGCGCTCCTGTGGATAGACCCCCGCGCGTTTAGTGGTTAGCTCTGGGTCTTGTGATAACCTCTCGGGATCCGGGGACTTCCATACCAATATTCCCCGCGCGTCCAGTTGTATGCCCAATGTAATATGTCCACGAGTTGGGGCTAGGTCCCAGCCCTTTCCGCTTCCGTCCATGTTCTTGTTCGACTTTAAATAAGAATTGCGCCGATAACATAACACAACTAATCGACGGGCGGCCGGTTAACCCAACCATACAAGTCCATTCACTTGCCGAGAGGTCAAGTGTTTGACCCCCAGCCGCGCTAAACCAAGTTTTTTATAACAAACCAACGAACCAATGAAGGGGTGCCACGTGGCAGCCCTTGACTAGGCCACGTGGCACCCTTACCAACCAACCAGATCATGACACGCGTCAACCCCTGATTGGACCACGTAATTGCCACGTCGACTCTGCCGTACTGCCACCTGTCATCTGCCGTACTACCCAGTCATCTTCCGCATCAGCCTGCCACGTCAGCCACTGACGTCACCGTGCCACATGTCACCCTGCCAGTGGTGACATGTGTCACCTTCGTACTGGTCCAACTGTACGCCAAAAATGCCAAATCCACCTGACACGTGTCGCCTTCCAGTGCTGCCATGTGTCATCATCCCAGGATGCCATGTGTCGCAATCTAAAACTGCCATGTCAGTTGTATGGACATGCCACATCAGTTGTACGGACGTGCCACGTGGACTGTACGGACTGTACAATCATCCCCTTTTTTCCCTGTTTGACTTTTCGGACAGAACGCGGTATCTTCTCCATACGGACTCCGTTTGACAAAGTAAATATACCACCGGAATCAAGAAGATGAGACAGACACAATGGCACAGGTTTCGTCGCATTCCGAGCACTTTCATTTTTGAGCATTTTTCAAGCCCTATCAGGCTTCTGGATCCGATTTCGGATCACACCTCCCCACAAAAAGACGTTTTGGTCCCCAAAAGGTTACTCACCAGTCAACAAACTCGGGATAGGCCACCCAGCTTTTCCTCTGTCTCTGAACTCTGTCCTATGCACCTGTCTCATCAAGATCAGCTGTAATACAATCATGATAACTGAAAGTACATTGTTAGCCATTGCAATCCTGTTACATTTTACTGAAGCCACTATCATCCATGTACCAAACATTGCTAATGATGACATCAGAAAGACGACTGCAAATGAACTGATATACTTGAAGTATTTGCACGACATAAGTTTATCTTGAAGCAATTTATGATTGATTCTCCATTCCATAATCATGTCTTGTTCTTGCTTAAGATCTATTACTTCATTTGAAACAATTATTGGTTTGTCGCTTACTTGCACTGCCTTCGTTAACTGTTCCATTGTTTGAAGTGTTTTACTTGTTTTATCATGATGAGCATGCACCACATAATCATGACCTTCTTTAGTGAATTTATACTGATTCTTAGCCCTGTAGAAGATTGCCTTGCGATCATACAAGTACGAACTTCCTAAGACCATTCCACACTCTTTTAACGACACTACATCACAAGTTACTTCATCCACATACTTATCTGAAATTGCAAATTTAATTGTGCACTGCTTTGTTATGTGCATATGATGATGATTGCTCATCCATTTAAGTGTGTAAGGCTTATGATGTGTTTGTGTTATTAATCCCAATTTCTTAACCAATTCTTCTGAGATTAGATTAGATTGAGATCCACTGTCGATTAGTGTATCTATCTTAGTATGTCGCATAATTACTCTTATATGAAACAACTTGCTTCTACAATCATTCTCTTCACCAAATTTA
>JASDQU010738213.1:94738-145062 GCA_032191745.1 Picea mariana | reverse complement strand
GAGGTGTTGATGGAGGTGAAGGAGGAATGTGAGGATGGTCCTCTTCCTCTTCACTTTTGCTTTTCGAAGAATTACCCAAAACTGGTCGCTTTCGTTCCAAATAATCTTCATACAAAACTGTCACCATCTCCGACATAGCATGGAATGTTTTCCGAAAGTCTTTCTCTTCTTGAGAAATCCCTTCGTCCGATGCCATCTTCTCTTTAAAAGAAGCTCTCTTTCTCAATCCAATTAATGGATTCTCTGCAACAATTTTTCCTTCACCACGCTGTATCTTTTCCCTGGTTAACATGCAACTCAAATCCAAACATCAACTAGCTCTGATACCACTTGATCCGTTGGATCTTTTAAATGATTATGGTTGAGTTTTAAACTTGCATGTATGAATTAACCATTTGAGAATTTAATGAAAGAATGAGGAAAGAAGAGGATTATAATAGTCAAATACACATATGCAGATCTGAAAATAATAATAAACAGCAAACCATAAGAACGCAGGTTGATAACAGAGTTCGGCACAACTTTTGCCTACATCTCCGGGCCTTTTTCCTTGTGGGGGAGGCTTCTTTATTTCTGCTCAAGTGCTCAAAATTACATCTCATCAATTCCAAAAGGCTACAATACTAATCTGGTCTTGTTGTCCCAGATCTCAAGAACCCTGCAAAAGAAACGGCATGCAAAACTGAAGCTCCAAGCTCCCAGAAACGATCCGACAGCGTCTCCACCTCCAAGGCTTCCCTGCATCAAACTGACTTTGGCTTGGTTTTCCTCCAGCATAACTCTACTCTGAATGACTGTGTTTGGCCTCAAACAGGCCTGGTTTATATAGGCTTGGAGTTGGTTTCACATCCCCAACTTCCTCCAAGAATATGGCCTCCAAAAATGCCCAATATCCCCCAAAAATGGAAGAAATCAATTAAAAATAGGAATTGTTACAACAAAAACCCAAAACATTATAACAAAACCCAAAAATAATCAAAAGTCGGGCGCAGCCCCCGATAGGCGGGGCCCCTGGTCATATAAATAGGCCCATGTGGCCACGTGCCTTACATGTTGGCCCCTCCACATTGGCCCCGGCTCCGGGTTCTTTGGCGTTGTCATAGGCCCACGGGCCAATTTGTTCCAACAACCCCGCGCTCCTGTGGATAGACCCCCGCGCGCTTAGTGGTTAGCTCCGGGTCTTGTGGTAACCTCCTGGGATCCGGGGACTGCCATACCAATATTCCCCACGCGTCCGGTTGTATGCCCAATGTAATATGTCCACGGGTTAGGGCTAGGCCCCAGCCCTTTCCGCCTCTGTCCATGTTCGAGTTCAACTTTAAATAAGAATTGCGCCGATAACATAACACAACTAACCGACGGGCGGCCGGTTAACCCAACCATACGAGTCCATTCACCTGCCGAGAGGTTAAGTGTTCGACCCTTGGCCGCGCTAAACCAAGTTTTGTATAACAAACCAACAAACCAATGAAGGGGTGCCACATGGCAGCCCTTGACTGGGCCACGTGGCACCCTTACCAACCAATCAGATCATGACACGCGTCAACCCCTGATTGGACCACGTAATTGCCACATCAACTCTACCGTACTGCCACCTGTCATATGCCGTACTGCCCAGTCATCTTCCACGTCAACCTGCCACATCATCCGCTGACGTCACTGTGCCACATGTCACCTTGTCAGTGGTGACATGTGTCACCTTCGTATTGGTCCAACTGTACGCCGAAAATGCCAAATCCACTTGACACGTGTCGCCTTCTGGTGCTGCCACGTGTCATCATCCTAGGCTGCCATGTGTCACAATCTGAAACCACCACGTCAGCTGTACGAACATGCCACATCAACTGTACGGACGTACCACGTGGACTGTACGGACTGTACAGTCATCCCCTTTTTTCCCTGTTTGACTTTTCGGACAGAACGCGATATCTTCTCCATACGGACTCCGTTTGACAAAGTAAGTATACCACCGGAATCAAGAAGACAAGACGGACGCAATGGCATAGGTTTCGTCGCATTCCGAGCACTTTCATTTTTGAGCATTTTTCAAGCCCTATCAGGCTTCTGGATCCGATTTCGGATCACTTTATGTAACTGTAACAAATCTAATAGGGGGAGGAGTGGTAAAGCCTGGAGTGGGAAATCCTTCTAAGGTCCTGGGTCTGAACCACTTCACAACTTTAGGGGAGATAGGGGTGTCAAAACTCTCTCCTTCCAAACCAAGAATAGGAGGGGATAAATCAACATGAAAACTCCCAAAATTCAAATTTCTTGAAACTCCAACAAACAATATAACAGGAGAATAAGAAGCGGCTACTGGAGTTTTTAAAGAGGGATTTAGAACATTACCAGGATCACCTGGTACAACAGTTGAAGTACCTTCCTGAGTGGTTTTTCCTTTTTTGATAATTTTCTCTAGGTCAACTTCAAGTGTGGCTAGAGGCAGTTGTGGAGTAGACCTCGTGTGTTTGCCTTTTGGAGCCACAAATGAAACAGTGGAGTCAAAATAGTGGATTCGTCGGGTGCAAGCTGCAATATTCAATGGTATTGATATCTAATGTGTTGGAAGATTGGTTGTTGTCATTGATGTCAACCCTAGTCATGGGTTTTGGACCCCAAGATTGATGAAGGTATTTGGACATGAAGGAAAATGCACATGTAGATACAAAACCCATGGATGGATAGTATACATCATTTTGTTTCCGGTGGTATGTGGCATGTCACATGGATCCTCATGGCTAAGGAGAAATGAATTTTTGAAGATGACAAAGTGAATTGAAGAAGGAAGTACATGTAGGCCCTGAAGATAATTAAAGAAAAGAATTACAAAATAAGAAAGTGTCAGGTCATCCCTAATGTTAAAAGGAAGTGACATAAATGGTATAAATAAACATCATTATACATTCATTTGATACAAGTCAAATTTCAGAGGAAATAAGAAGTAAAAGAAGGTCGGATTTCAAGGGAGGATGAAGTCTTTTGGTGATGTGTTCTAAGGTATGTTATTTTCAGGTCATCTTACCATTTTTGCTATAACATTTTTTCTATAATGATTCAGATGGTGAAATCAATATGGTATTGAGAATACAAATCAAGGTACCTCTGGTAAAAATTTTATCTCTTGATTCGCTATAATTATGGAGATACACTCTGTGGAAGATGGGGTTTGTGACCAGTCCTGAAGCTAGTCAATAAACAAGTGTTCTAGGTAAAACAGTCATAAATTTTTCATACAGAATCCAAATGAAGTGGGACAACTTCCATTAGAAAGAGTACGGAATTTTGTTTCTTTTGTACAATTTTTAGAATTGGATGTTAAATATTGAGCATGGGGCATGCTGTACAAGTTGGATCTTCTGAATAGACCAGAATTGAATAAAGCCTACCATTCTTTCTATAACCTCTTTTTGGGGAGGATTCAAGGAGTGAAAATTGGAGGAGTTTTAGAGAATACATTGAGTAATATTATCTATAGGATCAGAGTACTCCAAGAATTGAAGAATTGTAGAAATTGAAGAAGTCTCAAGAAGCATTATTAGGTTCTATGTAATGATTGGTTGATGGTGATGATTTAATGTAAAGTTTTATTATCTCTCATATATTCTTGGGTGGAAGGAAGGGGCAAGGATGGAGATTTCAAATCTCTCTTGATATTGGAGGATTGCATCTTCCTCTTGGAGGTTTATCCCTCCCTTTACATTTGGAAGTTGTAGCTACCTTTGGAAGTCATTACTTCCCTTGAACAATAACTATTGATTATTTCTCATCTATTGTGCATGGTGTATTATGGTGTATTGGTGTAACTCTTATACTATTGTTCATTTCTCATTGGATATAGTTGAATGGTTTAAGTATAATTTGAAAAATGTTTTAAAATTGTACTTGATATTGATTCACCCCCCTCTCAGTATCAACAATTGGTATTAGAGCAGGTTGCCTTTAGAACAATTTAACCACTGGAAGGAAAATCCTGAGCAGAGATGGATGACCATGAGCACATTTTAAATGGGATTCAAAAATTTGATGGAAGAAATTATGCATACTGGAGTGATAGAGTGAAAAATTACCTAATGGCTTTGGGAGTAGACATTTGGTACTCAGTTGTAAATGGCTATGTAATCCCAAATAATGATCCAACCGATCCAAATGAGAAGAAGCTTATGAGTTGTAATTCAAAATCTAGACATGTTATTCTAGCAGCATTGGCACCAACCATTCCTAGCAAAGTTTTGGGATGCAACACTGATAAAGAGGTATGGGACAAACTCAAGAATATCTACGAAGGTGATACAAAATCTAAGCAGGTCAAGCTTCAATGACATAGAGAAGAATTTGAAAATTTGAAGATGAATGAAAAGGAAGATATTGCAACCTATCTTCTTAGAGTTGATGAAGTTGTTAATGTTATCAGAGGATTAGGTGAAGAGCTTGATGAATCATTGGTTGTACAAAATGTGTTGAGATCAATTCTCTTGAAGTATGATGCTAAGGTCTCCGCCATTGAAGAAACTAGGGACTTGACCAAAATGACAATGGATGAATTACATGGGACTCTTATGGCATATGAAATGAGAACAGGTACAGAAAGTGACTAGACAAACAATGAAGCATCCTTTAAAGCCATAAGGAAGACAAAAGACAAGGATAATGACCTTGATGAAGAAACAACAAATTTCGTAAGAAGGTTCTAGAAAGGAAGTGGAAGATACAAAGGTAAGTCTCCTCTCAAATGCTTTAATTGTGGTAGAGTAGGACATATTGTTGAAAACAGTTACGATAAAAAGAGAAGCCTCAACAATAAAAAGAGCTTCTACTCCAAGGTTGATGACATCTCCTCGGATGAGAGTGATGAAGAAGATAATGATGGAGGAGAAGTCCTCTTCATAAACCAAGAAACCCAGGATGATGATCATAAGAATTCTAAAGAAGAATAAATCATTTGTGAAGAAGATTCATATGAAGAAACCAACCTTGATTCCTTTTGGGGATACAAAGACAATGTAGAGAGTGAACAAGAAGATGAGAATATTGAAAAGTTGAATCATGTTGAAACTGAAAATAGCAAGCTTAGAAACACAAACATAATACTAAAATGTGAATTGAGTAGTTGTGAAGAAGAGAATTACAAGCTTGAAAACACCATTAATAGCTTGAAGGAACAATTAGAAGATTATGAGAAATTGAAAGCAGAATTGGATCACACAAAAGGGGAGCTACTATTGACAACAAAAAAGTTGAAGAAGTTTGAAAAAAGCATTGAAAAATTAGATGAGATCCTTAGCAGTCAAATATCTCCAAATGACAAGACAGGACTAGGATACAATGACAGTTTGAAGACAAAAAAACAAGAGAAGGAAGTTGAAAATGATGAAACCAACACTCCAGAACAAGTTGAACAACAAGATAGAAAACTAGAATTCAGAAGGAATGAGACATCAAGACGATCCTCTCCCATCAGGTATGAAAGAAATCATTATGAAGGAAACTACAGAAGAATAGATCGTGAACCCAGATGGACCACACCACAAAGAAGATCACTTACGCCCAGGTATCAAAATATCTTTCTAGGACATTGTTATACTTGTGGAAATTTTGGACACAAGGCAATCAATTGTAGAATCAATGAAAGGAATAACTGTGCAAACTACATGAATGGTGAAAATAGTAGATATGAAAATGTTCATAGACCTTTCAACATAAATTATAATCCATTTGACACATTAATGGATCAAAATATTGTATGTTACAAGTGCAATAATCTTGGTCACAAAGCACGAGATTGCAGAGAGATGAAGGAAGATAATCATATGCCAAATGTCTGCATACCAACTACAGCATGGAAAAGGAAAGAAATTCCACACAATGAAAATTGTTGAATAGCATTAGTCGCTAAAGAATGCAAAGAAGAAGATGAATGGTTCATAGATAGTGGGTGCTCATCTCATATGACCGAAGATCAAACCAAATTTGTCATCTTGAAGAAAAAGGGTGGAAATGTTGCATTTGGAGATGACTCATCTACCAAAATACTTGGAAAAGAAACTGTAAATCTTGGAAGTGAAAATGTAAAAGTAGGAAAATTCCTATTGGTTGAATATTTGAAGCATAGTCTCCTCAGTGTCAGCAAAATATGTGATCAAGGATACACTCTTACGTTTGACTCCCGAAAATGTAAAATCAGAGAAAATAACTCAGGAATATTGGTTGCAACTGCAACAAGAAGACCAAACAACATATACATCCTAGACATGAAGAAGAGAGAGAAGACAGAAGCCACACAAGGAAGAAAAAGTCTCAAAGACCAAAAATAAGGATGAAGTATTATTGAGTGCCACATGTTTAGGGGGAGCAACCCCAAAGAAGAAGGTTACCTTTTGCCATTAAACTCAGGGGGAGAAGCCATACCCTTTTCCATTGATGTAAAAGGGGGAGAGAAATTGGGATCATGATGATAGGGGGAGCATGAGTGTTTCCATCAATGACAAAGGGGGGAGATTGTTGGAAGATTGGTTGTTTTCATTGATGTCAACCCTGGTCATGGGTTTTGGACCCCAAGATTGATGAAGGTATTTGGACATGAAGGAAAATGTACATGCATATAAAACACCCATGGATGGATAGTATATATCATTTTGTTTCCGATGGTATGTGGCACATCATGTGGATCCTCATGGTTGAGGAGAAATGAATTTTTGAAGATGACAAAGTGAATTGAAGAAGGAAGTACATGTAGGCCCTGAAGATAGTTAAAGAAAAGAATTACAAAATAAGAAAGTGTCAGGTCGGACCTAATGTTAAAATAAAGTGACATAAATGGTATAAATAAACATCATTATACATTCATTTGATACAAGTCGAATTTTAGAGGAAATAAGAAGTAAAAGAAGGCCGGATTTCAAGGGAGAATGAAGTCTTTTGGTGATGTGTTCTAAGGTATGTTATTTTCAGTTCATCTTACCATTTTTGATATAACATTTTTTCTAGAATGATTCAGATGGTGAAATCGCTATGGTATTGAGAAGACATATCAAGGTACCTCTGGTAAAAATTTCAGCTCTTGATTTACTATAATTATGTAGATACACTCTGTGGAAGATAAGGTTTGTGAACAGTCCTGAAGCTAGTCAATAAACAGGTGTTCCAGGTAAAACAATCATAAATTCTTCATACGGAATCCAAATGAAGTGGGACCACTTCCATTAGAAATATTACAGAATTTTTTTTCTTTTGTGTGATTTTTAGAATCAGATGTTAAATATTGAGAGCGGGGCATTCTGTACAAGTTGGGTCTTCTGAATATACCAGAATTGAATAATGTCTACCATTCTTTCTATAACCTCTTTTTGGGGAGGATTCAAGGAGTGAAAATTGGAGGAGTTTCAGAGAATAGATTGAGTAATATTATCTATAGGATTAGAGCACTCCAAGAATTGAAGAATTGCAGAAATTGAAGAAGTTGTAGGAAGCATTATCAGGTTCTATGTAATGATTGGTTGATGGTGATGATTTAATGTAAAGTTTTATTATTTCTCAAATATTCTTGGGTGGAAGGAAGGGGAAAGGATGGAGAGTTCAACTCTCTCTTGATATTGGAGGATTGTATCTTCCTCTTCAAGGTTTATCCCTCCCTTTACATTTGGAAGTTGTAGCTACCTTTGGAATTCATTACTTCCCTTGAGCAATAACTATTGATTATTTCTCATATATTGTGCATGGTGTATTATGGTGTATTGGTGTAACTCTTATACTTTTGTTCATTTCTCATTAGATATAGTTGAATGGTTTAAGTATAATTTGAAAAATGTTTTAAATTGTACTTGATACTGATTCACCCCCTCTCAGTATCAACATGATGCACCTTCAAAATCATAGCTTTTTTGTCATTCTATCCCAGGGAAAATTCTTCAATTTGCTCCCCGACAATGACGACAGAAATGTTAGCACTAGAAGTCACCCTCAGATTTCATAGGAGGTAATCCAAATACCCATCATTTTATACAGTAAATTTAAATGAGTTTTAAGAGGACAAATGGAGAAGACTCAATGAAAATAACATTCTAACTTATAAATCTGGACTAGTATGTGCAAGCAATTGAGGTCTTGGATTAAATTCAGTCAGTAAGTTGGAGTAAAGGTGAGTAGGAGGAAGACTTTGGTGAGAAAAGTGTAGAGGTTTGTCGTGAACATTAGGCCTTCCAACAACCTAAGGAAGAAAAACTTAAACACAAGATCCTCTTGGATTCAAATTTCAAGGAAACTGAAAGAAATCATAGCAGCCTCATAATCAAATATTCATCATAATACATACACAACAATCCATGTGAATAAGTCAATCATGAACTCTCTTAGCATTAGAGGAAAATAATATCGAGTAATAAAGTTGACTTATATTAATCAAGAATTCACAAATCAAGACATACCCAAAGAACCAGTGTTCTTCATCAAAATATTACAATAGCAGGGATCCTAGCTCAACCATTCGACCTTAAGAAAATATCAAAACTACCTATATATACTAAAAATGTTGCAACCACCAGGAATGTGATCAGACCCCTGCATTCAAAGTTTCTAGTCAGCACCTACATTGTCATCATGTGCAGGCCTTCTTATGTCAGACGCGAGCCTAGCTTAGTTATGTGCTTTGCAGAAAAATTCATCTCTTGAGAACCTTCAGATCGAAAATATCCCCCCAAGGCCATTCTTAGTATGCTTTCCATTTATGGGGTGAGACGAGGTCTCAACTTCCGTCCCCATTTCCATTAACTACCTTCATCAGGATCGGGACGAGGTCTGACACCCATGAATGTTCTAGGAGGTGCCCAAGATTTCTTCGAGTTAATCCCAGTGCCTCGAGGCCATGAAGATCTTCTTATGTGACCAATACTGGTGATTTCATCCTTTGGTGCAGCTCCTCTCAATCACTCCTTATTCAATGCGACCTAGGGCTATGACCCTACACAATTGCATGATTGCGAGTGCGACCAAGGGTGGTATGAAATCAAACCGCTTTGGTCCCTGCAATTCACCATGAACCACCATGCGTCCCTTTCTAAAAACCATCATTCTGATTGTGGCCTTCCCTTGAAAATTTAAAAATGTGCGCACCTTATGACCCTGCAATGGAGCGCGACCATTGATCTTGTGATCTGATATGAGGCTTCCTGATCAATGGCCCAGATTTGGTGCCTTTTAGATTGATGTATCATATCTTTTCGTTTCAAATCAATGACCAAGATCTGTTCGTGATTCGAGCTTCGGACCTTTCAAACTTCAAAATATATTTTCCCCAAGAAAAATCTCCAGAGCTAAGGATCTAATGACATGTGCCTCCTATATTTGGATGATCGAGATCCACTTCAGGCTCAGGGCTTTGGGAAAATCCAAACTCAAATCTCTCTTACCTTCTGTGCTTTTACCCAGAGTTGTCGATCTACTGACACGCGTCCTCTTCAATCAATGGTTCTTCTCCTGCTTCAGGACTTTGACCACTTCAACCAGATCAATTACCCTTCTTCTCTCTCCTCAATCAATGATCGAGATCTCCTTCAGGTCTTCAGACATTTTCCTCCTTCACTTTCCTCCGGAGCTCTAGATATGGCATCACGTGGCTCCTCGTCTTCCTCCATGCACTTTTACCTGGAGCTATGGATATAACGACGCATGGCTCTTGATGATAAATGACTCAAATTCACTTCGGGCCTTCGAGATTTCGATAAATTCGGGACTTTTCAATGTTTAACTCCCACAATTCTTCAGAGCACTGAAATCCGAAGCGAGGGATATACCTCCATGCATCCTCATCTTTTAATGGCTTAGATTATTTCAGGAGTTTGGGCTTCAATACTTTAGGAATTCCACACACTTCTCACTTCGAAACTCCCGAAGTTTATTTCCCCTGACACTTGGATCAATTGCCACCTGTCCCTTTAAAGATCAAAGTCTCATGCTCTCTTCGGTCCTTTTTCTTCAGCGCTATACTTTGTGCAACTTTTAATATTCTGAATGCCCGCGATCCTCTAATCTGAACTCCACATGGAATTCCCACTGTTTAAAACTGAACCTGCCTTTTTTATTGATTCGGGTCCAGAGAAGACTGCTCTGAGTGTCATGATTTGAGCCCATGGATGTGGCCTATGTAAACCAAGACTTAGACGAATGGATAGGGGCTAGGAAAAAAAGTAGACTGAGGCACTTTAAACACAGAGGGGGGAAAACGAAAAAATGATTTTACAAGTCGAAGGGGGAAAAATTTAAGACGTGGTCTACGAAAAGGAGAGAGACAAGGCAAAATTACAGACTCAAGTAGAAACCACAAACCCATAGGACTCTGACAATTTCATGTAATAACAGAACCAACAGTAGATAAATTAGTTGAAGAAACTCATCAAGAGGAAGAGAATTCTCCCCCACAAGAATCTATAATAGAACAAGATGCTACAGAAGTAGTCTCCCATCAATGCTTCAATGAAGATATCTCAGAACTAGGTGAAGATATTGTTGACATTCATTTACAAATTCTTAGAGGCATTTTCTAAAGAGTCTCTTTCCATGGGAGATTATAAAAGAACATGCTACAAAATCGGTCTGGAAAACAAAGAAAAAGAATCCATTCTTTCATAATGTCATATGCTTTCTACATCTGTCGTGGAATTCTTATATAAGTGCATGTATGCTTATTTTTTCTAATTGTTTGTAAGATTCATTGAATTCTATGGGTTTGTATTTGGAAAATCACTTAATCCTTGTTTGGTTTTTACTTTTGTCATACTTCATTACCACTTGTCATTTTTTCAAGGAAGGAAAAATTCTTTAGTTGGGGGGGGGGGGATTTTCTATATATTTACCTATTATGACCACACCATCACCTATCATGGCCATACCATCACCACAATTTTCAATACAAAACCTTCACTAGTCATTTGAACTATATCATCATCTTACTCTACTTCCATTGTTCAAATCCATTCCAACACACCCCTATAATATCCAAGAAATAGAAGGAATATATCTATTGATATTACATAAGTTGCTAAAGGAAATATATTGATGCTACGAATTAATAAATAACATCAAGAATTCCCTAGTGTTGTCACACAAGAACCAACAATAGGAAATGAGTATTAAGAACCATAAATAAACATTTAACTAATACTATTATTGTTGAGGCATAAGAAAAGAGATTGGTGTTGCTCCACAAGAACCACTGATAGAAGAATACATTGATATTTCTACACAAGAACTAGCAGCAAAGGAAAAAATGTCCACTTACACACAAGGACAAGCTGATGAGAGTGTTGGGTGTTTTTTTCCATGCTTACGCTCATCCTTCTTAACACTAGGAATTTTAGACCTAGGGTTCATCCAGAGTTGTCCAACAAAAACCCCAAAGCACAAACATATCAATCCTCGGCTAAGGATGAGGGAGGTCTCAACCAAGATGCAGAGAGGATCATAAATACCATAAGGTATTGTGACAGGGATGAAGGCTAAACATACGAAGATCCATCAAGACTGGTATTCATGTGACTCATATATGACAAGTTATTAGTACTAAGAAGTAAAAAAATACACACATATATCCAACTCATACATGATAGACACAAAATAGATCATAATTGTCGCATATTTATTACTAATTTCATTCCATCACAACAGAGGCATATATATATATATATATATATATATATATATATATATAACAACCATAGAACTTCATATCTCCTCTATATAAATCCTCCAAAATACAACACATTGTGCAATGCACCTTCTCTCAAGACTTAGACATATAACAAACATAGAAGTATATTTAAAAGTAATACAATATTACAATAGGATTAGATCGAGATCGATACTAAAGACTCAATGAATCTCCACTAAAACATCTAGCTAACCTCATTTCTGATATCACTTCTTCCTTTTTATATCTTTCTCTGCTTGGGAGCTATGTCTCTTTATTCTCTGTTCCACTTGCTTGACTGACAAAACTGCATCGCACACTTCTTGCACCTACCTGTAGTCCATGTACCCTTCAAGAATTGGGGTAATATTAACTTCCCTTCCAACTCATCTTTTGTCAGCTCCATGATTCCTTTTTTTGTTGGCAATAATCATTCGAGAGTATTTACCGATGTTTCTTTTCTTTATTATGATGCGTGTCTTCTTGATTTTCGGTGCGCATAAAAAATGGGATTGACACACATTCAATAATTGTTTAGGCCTATTATGCACTGCAAAAACTCAATCCAGTGTGCACCCCTTATGTACTTCCTTGTGTGAGTGAAAAATTTGGAATGAACACTCATAACTTTGTTTGTGCACGCACATAAAACTAAACCCAAAACATTGGTTTCCAACATGCCCCCACTGTTACTGGGATATTTCCCTCATGACCTTGGGTCATGTCACGACAGAGCGAGACTAGATATAGAAGATGAAATCTACCCTCACAATAAAACATGAAAACTAAGAATAACTACTTTTTCATAGAGAGAGATAGGGAAAGGAGAGAAGAGAAGGAGTGCACCAAAAACCCTTCATCTGATGTCGATCCCTGCTTCTACTTCCTGAAAATATCTTAGTATCTGTCGGTACAAGCCTGCAATAAGAGAACTAGATTTGATGTAATGAGGTAGTTATAGATCCTCATAGCATATATCAAAAGTGAACTTCAAATAATATGTGAACAAACATGAACATATCAGATTGCAATGAAACAATTGAACACAAGATTGGAAGGAAAATATACTCTTCTATTAATCAATGAAATAATAGAGTTAGTTACAACTTGAAGATGCTCTTGGCACTGCTTCATAACTAATAAACTGGGCTTCTCCTAAAGTCCTTCAAGAATCAACTCAATGAAACTTTTCCTCAGATAGTCTGAAAAGGACAGGAACACACCTTATAACTATATATGAGAGGAAGTACCTCTAGAAAAAGGGTTTCCAAGTTTGGGGAAAACATCTAAGAGGATGCAAAGGAAGGGAATCTTGCTCAATTTTCTCAGCATAACCTTGCACCATCAAACATTTCCTCATTATTTCCCCCAAAGGTTCTTTTATACTCTCCCAAAGGGGTTTGGGAGTTTGAAATTCATTATGTACGAGCTTGGGGATGTTGGGAAATGAGCCCAACCGAAAACCCTCCTGAAATCTTGGAATTATTTTATTTTTTATTATTTTTGAGAGAATTTGTGGGTTGCACACTCTAAATTCATGGATGTCTGCATGTTTCTCAAAGGAAACCATTAGATATGTTCAAAAGTCATGTTTTTTAGATGAATTCGATGAGGCAAGGTGGGATTTTTATTTTTCAATCCAAAGGGAAGGGTAGGCCATATCACAAATGCATAGGTGTGGCATTTTATGCTATAACATATTCCCCCTAATATGTGAGTCCATAAGGGTGACATGATGTCCGAAATACATTACAAATATGAGGGATGAGGATGCATTGAAGTAAAGTCCTAAAGGGTCTCGAACAACTCATCCAAAAACATAAACCATCAGTCAAGATCAAGTGAGATTATTTGTAACACACCCAACCCATTAGGTATCCTTTTAAGTGATGGGGCATAATCATTTAAATTTTCTTAATCATCTCAAATCCATGAAACTAGGATTACATCACCTTTGATTTGACGAGGATTTTCCAACGACTATAAATTTTTCCAGATCTGAGTTCTGGAACGCAAGTTATTGTCCTTCAAAGTTGTTTAGGCCTTTACTGACTAGGGTTTTTCATAGCCATGTGTCACCCACATGGTTCCCTATCACTTGGCATTCCATATCATCATAGCATACAAAGACTGACTCAACCAGAGGTCGACGCTTGGATAGCTCTTATTTCCTTATTAATTTAATTAAATATATCAAAGGAGAACTTAGGATTATTAAGTTCGATAAAATCCTAAGTCTTAAAACTTCAGAGAGGTTCCTCATCACATTGTTATGAACATACCCCCAAAACTCTCGAATGTTGAAGCTGCGGAGAGGGTCCCACCTATAATATGCCTTCATGCAAATACAAGTAATTACATTTACCCACAATACAATTAGTTATGTTTAATATTTATTATAACATTGGAGTACGGGAATGTAGGTTCAGGCCTTCAGCCCTTTTAACTTGTTCATTCTATCACCCCAAACATCTAGATTCCAGAAGCTCCAGACTCCTGAAGAGTCTGCACTTACACATGAATGCGCATTAAATACTGGAATAGGGACAGGTAGGTCAAGGACTTCGGCCATTTTATCCCAGGCGTTCCATCACTCAAAACACTCTGGAGTCTCGAAGTTCCTATCTCTCATCAACCATTAGATCAAGTGACCATGATCCAGGAGGAATACATTTGCTAGAGGACAAGGGTGACACGTGGACCAATCAACTGGTTACACTTTTCAAGGTCCATTCGACACATAAGGTCTGTGAAAGTCACTAATCGAGGTGACACATGGCACACCTACTATGGGTTCACATCACCCTAATTGATGTCATCATGCCACATCACTCCAACTTTTGATGCTTCGGCAATATTCTCATTCACCAGCATGTCAAAAAACCGAAGTAGGACTTCACCCGAGTGCTTTATGATATCCTTTCACTATTTGATTGGATGACCACGAGAGGTTCCCAATGGATACCCTAGATCAACGGCTCACGTTAACTCGTGAGTTCGACGTTCATGGTTTCTGGTTGTTTAAAACCTTTTCTCTCCTGGAGTAGGTCAATGATGAATGACCACAATGTAGATCTAATGATCAAGGGACATCCTAGATAAACTCAAATATATGGCTCACATTACATTGTGACTGAGAAGTGGATCAGGGTTTAACAACGGGATGAATACGACGATAACAGGTAAATGACTGAAAAATTTTGATCCATAATAAATCTACCAATTTGAGAGGCCATCTTTGATGCATTTAGTACACTACAATGTTCATTCACCCTGGAGATCTGAACTCCTAGAGTCCTAAATGACTTAGCTCCTTTTTTAGTATAGTGGAGGGTTCTAAGGTCCTAATCCTATGGAACTTTGTCAAGCTCCAGAGGCTACACTCCTAACTCTTAACTAAAATTTGGATAAGGCCATGGGCATGATCCCATGGTCACTTGGACGACTAATTTGGAGGAATTTCCCTTTGTCTATAGAGCTCAAATTCCACAACACAAAAGGTAATTCAAGGAAATCAATAGGACCGAGGTAGTCTTGTAGAGTCTATATCAACTCTATGTCTATGGATTTGGTCCTTGAGAAATCCCTTGAGGATTTTCCAACCAACACTGGGGCCAAAGTCTTATGTACCCAAATTCACTTAAAGCGCCCATTTCTAGTAGTTCTCCTTTCTCTTGAAACCGTTGTTGCATCAAATTATACATTTACCTTTATTTATACACCTCTATTCCTTATGTACACATAAAGAACAGATACACGTTTATTTTATTTGTTGTAGAGTATTACAAGGTAATTCTATTCAACTGTGTAAGGAATGCACCAAACATGTCATCCTATAATCACCCAAAGGAAAGCGTTTACAATTGAAGACAAGCATTCAATCATGCATTTCATTTAAATTATTCATAGTTTACAAAATACTTATCCATTACAGTCGATAGTTGACCAAATGACTATGGGTGTTCACCTTTCCACCCAACCATAGGATTAGAGGCATTCCCTCTAAGCACTCTGGCCACCACCATGCAATTCCATGATATTACTAGGGAAACTTCTCTATGTTAATCAAGTATTTTTCAAATTCTTTGAGATCCTCTCTCCATCACATCCTTGTTGGCCCTTGGTTATGTATTAAGGAAGAAGGTAAAGGTGATACTTCATCTTCTTCGTAGGTGTTGTCGAAAGGGCTAGTAGTTAGGGTTTGTTGGTGCACTGTTAGAGTTGAACCCTGGGTCTTCCCCTATGCCAACAGTCATCTATGAGTTTTATCAGATGCTTCCTCATCATCAAGCTCACGACCTTCATCTCAGAGAAATCCTCCCTCTGTCACAACCTCTGTGAGGTTTATTAGATGCTTCCTCGACATCAATCTCTTAACCTTCTTTCTTTTGATAAGGGAGGATATCTGTTCTATTAAACCAACAACATACAACTCCTTTTTCTTTAAAAATCCACTTGTTTGGAAATAATAGAAGTCTCCCTTCTTCCCCACTTAGCTCAGGGCCTCCACGATGTTTATTATATGCCTTCCTAGATGGATTTCCTCTGTGCAAGAGAGTTGCTTCACAACTACACTATCCCTTGACGCCCTCTCCTTCCAGTACCAATTTCTTTCCAACCAACACCAATCTGGTGACCCTCTTTTGCTCTAGTATGGACTTTGAGTGTTCTATGCTCCAGTTCAAAACTCTTCCATGATTTCTCTAATATTTTTGTTGCACGCGCTAGTGCATTCCTTTCAAAAATTCTCTTCCTCATAGAAATAATTCCTCTTATGGTTCTCTCTTGTAACCAAAACAACTTAATCTTTGAGTTCTTACTAAAACTCGATAGCCTCACTCACTCTCCTTCTTTCTAAATCATCCTCAGACCCATTAGGGTACCTCTGCACTCTTCTCCTAGGAAGGTTATAGACCTATCCTATTCCTTCTATCAAAAGGAACTCGGTTCAATCATTGTACCCAAGGTACTCCTTACTCGTGAATTTTCTTGCAAGGATTATAAATCATCCTTGACTGGCATAGGCTTCCTCTCTCTATTATGCAGATTCTTCTTTCCTAAATATTACCCTGCTTGGGTAGCAATGGCATACAAAAACCACTCAAAATTATTTGCATATCATTAAGACAATTAAATCATTTTGGAAGGAATTCTTACCAAATCCATTCATACCTTATGCCACACAGGCATGAACATTTTTATACATGTTCTAGCTGCTAGCACCCTTTTTCTGTTCTTTTACCTCATCAATAGTGCTCCATGGGGCTCCCAAAGTCCCTTCAAAAATATTTCAACAACATCCTTCTTGAATTTATCCTTTATCAAAGGGCATCCACCATTGGAAGTTTTCCTTTCCCAACAACTCCAATCATTTCTTATATATTAGTCGTCATGTAAAACAAAAATGCATGTATTATAGCATTTAAATCAATAAAATATTTTCATATATTCCTCAACATATCTCTATGCACTCTACCACATTACACCTTAATGTGTTAGCTAGTGCAATCACAATCCAATTTTTAGTTGTATTCTATAATCATACAACCATCAACATCCTTATCCAAAAACACTTTCCTGCATTAGTAAATCAATCTCTCGTACTAGAGAAATACAATAAACAACAAGGAAGGGGTAAAGGAACTCTTCCCTTGTCCAACTCCTTCTACACAGCCCTGGACTTTCAGTCCAACTGAGCTATTTTCCAAGGCCTCACTTCCTTTACTTATCATGACATAAACAAACCTATTCATTCAAGCTTACTTATTTATTTATTTTCCTTTTTCCATCTGTACTTGCTTCCACAATTTCTCTTCTAAGGCTTACAAGTCTGTTAAACAATTCAAAGATTTTAGGGTGAGAAAATGATTCCCCCTTTTATCCTTCTTTTCTTATGCAATCTACTCCATGCTGGGATCTTCCTACTCTTTTCCTTGAGCAGCCTTGGTTAGGATCACCCTAACCTATTGGATACATCAGCATGCTCTAATAGCAAACGTTTTGTTAATAATGAATCATGAATGATCAACATTCATTTTTTACTCTTCTAATCATACATTTTGTTTTGGAATGTAATCCATGATTCTTATATATATATGATTGTAGCCCAATACCCAATTTTCAACAATCATTAAGGTTGTGATTCTATTCTCCTGATAGAGTCTTTACACGGTTCCTTTATAGGTAACTCTTTTGGCATGCAACTTCCTTATTGCATATCCATAACTATCAACTTTCTTATTGCATATCCATAACTATATTTGATGGCCTCAACCTTGAGTTAGGTTCTGTTTTTTACCAAATATTCCATAAGGAATATAAACATGAATCTCGGTTATTCATCCATATTATTTATCCACACATATTCCTTGTTTTGTTAATTTACATCCATGATTCACTTAACCACATGCATAATCATAGGCATATGTGTATCTACCATAGGTATATTTTGCAACTCACATACATATTTACATTAAATTAATTTAACTCATGATTGTTCACAATTATTCTCATGCGGTCCTCAAAGGAATAATCATATTTCCTTTTATCGTGACAATAGAGCATCCTTGCTCATTTACTCTTTCATATATTTATACTATCCTTTCCTGAGGGAATGTAACACATTCCCCTCAATATATCATTCAAAACGAAACTTTCATCACTCTTCAGAATAGAGTCAAGCATGCATTCATGGTATTCATTCAATCTATTTGGTCTCAATATCAATCTTCGTATCAAGAAACCTCACAATGCATTAAATTCATGCACTCAAGCATATACAAACATAGCCAAACATTGGTCATGCAAGTTCATTTCTTGCACCTTTTCCATGTCATTCATACACATGGACATATCAGACTCCCAGATCCTCCTCCCAAGGATATTTCTTCCATTCTTATGACAAGCCACATAGTGATACTCAACACTGAGCTTCCCTCTCTGTTGAGAGATTGAAGTCATTCACATGATACCCACATGGTAAGTTTAACAGAAATAATCATAACTATGTCCCCCTTTCCATACGACAACAAACAACAAGGTGGCATTTTTTACTCAACTACTATAAAGTTATTCAAAAGTCCATAAATACCATATGGGCAATGCCAATAGTTCCCTTGGAAATGGGACAACGTATCAAGCTTGTTTTTCATGCCTCAAACCATTTTTGGTTAACATACATTTTTATCAAGGGAATCATTTTCTACAATCCCTCTCACTAGTACTTGAGCATACCAAGACATAACTTATATGGATACCATCCACATTTGGATGTCAACTTGACCCATTGGTCATCTAGAAGTTCCCAAAAACTTCCTTTACCACATTCAAGATCAACATTTCATTAACCATTTTACCTCATTTATCATGAATTTTAATGTCTAATAACATTTGTACTATTTCCTTAAAGCCAAAATACAATTTCAAAGTCTTGTTGGCCCTCGACAAAGTTTTGAGGAAACCTTAGTCGGGTTAGGACCACTTTCAGACTTTGACAAGCTAGTCGAAGATGGAGCGCCCAGGCGAAGCTGAGATCATGGATCTCACTCATTTTGCGGGCTTTGTAAGGGGTTTTTGTAATAGGTTATGGGATGTCGACCCATGGGCTTTACCCATGTTTAGGCCCTTTTGTAAGGAATTGTAAAAGTATAAATAGATAAGAATGTTTGGTAGAAGTAGCGAAGGGGATGTAAGAGTCAATAGAAGTATATAAGTGCAAGTATCTTGAGTTTCTTTGTGCAACATAATGTGCATGTAAGTATCTGTGCTTGATAGAGAAGTTGGCTTTGTGCCTAGACCCAATTTTGGAAGGAGGATCTAGTGCTCAGTGCGCAGATATCCTGTCCTATGAGAAGCTTGGTTCTGTTTCTTAGTGCATAGGAGCGGATGAATGTAAGATTTAGAAGAATAATAAAGAAGACAAAGAAGTTGGTAGATGTAACCCCACACTGGGGTGAACCACGTATATCTTGTGTCTTTGTTGTGCTTTATGCTATGTTGTGGTTTTCATTTATCTTCTTAGTGCTTTTGTTATTATCTATAATGGATGGATATGATGTTTCTTGGTGCTTTACTTGTGCTTTATGAACGAATGTTGGATCTAACTCATTTATATGTGTTAAGTGGTTGAATTACTTAATATTTATTGTTACTGCGCCGATCTATCTTAGGTTTTTGTTCTGCAATGTTAATGAAGCTAATGAGATAATGAATATCATATTCTAGCTTTAATAGAATACTCTGCGAAGTGTTTCTATCGCAGATATGTGTCCCATCTTGGTTACAGACACCTAAGTCCTATAACCCCCCCTGCCTCTACCTTAGGTGAGACTTCGCCTGCTTTGCAGGTGTTGCTGAAAGGGCCGATAGTTAGGGTTTTTTTGGTGCATTGTTGAAGTGTTGAACCCTGGGTCTACCCCTGTGCCAACAAATGGTTCCATTGTCGAGACCTGAAACTGTGATTACTGGGAACTAAAGTAAAGAAAAGAGAATCTTTGTGCATAGATCTACTGCTAAAGTGCGCAGTACTCTAATTTATTTGTGAATCTTTGTGGTAAGAAATAAATTTGATCTGAAGAAAAGAGGTAAGATCTTAAAAGAGGTAAAGTTTTGTGCTTTGAAAAGAGTAAGATAAGTGAAATTTTTTGTTTCGAAAGCATGAATTTAAGTATGTTTAATAGATTTTGTCCTAGTATGAAAGCTAGGGCACAGTTGGAAGAAAGCATTGATCTAAGTAAATCTATTAGAAATGAAGAAAGATATGTTATTCCTATGGATAGAAAGAATTTTTGGACTAATAAATGGATGCAGGAACCTAGAAAGAATTTCTACAGATTGTAGGACCAACACTGTGATCCTAGTGTGTAGTATAGGAGAGGTTGGGGAACACTTAAAAGAAAGAGAGGATTGGCATTATGTTATAACTGCAGAAGACCAGGACATCTTTCTAAGGAATGCCATGGTACAGGTCCTATTTGTCTTTGTCGTAAAATTGTTGGTCATGAGGTTGAGGATTGTCCAAAGATGATTGCTAAAGCTGAACGAATGAAAATGAGACAAGAAAATTATGAAGAAAATCAAGAGACTAAGAGCATGTTAGAGAATCACAAAGAGAAAGAATCAGAGAAATCTCATACTATGTTATTACAGTTGAAAGAAATGATGAATGATGAGGAAGACATCATCTTACCAGAGATCCTGAAAGTAAAACAATGCATAAGTGAAAGAATATAAGACTTTGAAATAGATTGTGTCTTAGACGAAGAAACAAAAGTAAATAATATGACAAAAGAAACTTGGGAAATTTTGGGAAATCCTAATGTGGTACCTTCATTGGGAAAGATAGGCTTGTTTATAGTAAAGATGATAACCCTATGTGGAAGAGTTACTAATATACCTATTATTGTTCACGGAACATCGACTGAAGAGGAATTTGAAGTCATTAAGTTTGTTGAGAACAACACCCCTTTCCCACTCTTCTTAGGAAAGACTTGGATTGAGAAGGATCATATAAGAAGGAAAGCAGAGGAAGAATTTGCAAAAATGAAAAATCAAGAACTAAGGGATTTCATAGCTAGAAAAATAGACCGACTAATAGAAGAATGAGAAGATAAGTCGAAGCAACAGAGGGCAAGATAATTAGTTGTCGAAGTTGAAAGAACACAAGAAGGTTTGAAGGACCTATCCATGTAAGAAAGAAGAATATCCACCCTGGAATTAATAAGAGAAGGGATACTAACTTCGAACCCTTTGAGAGCACATCAGTAGTGCGAAGTCACTGCACTAAGAGAAGATATGAATACAAATGGAAAACTGATTCCAGAAATAGTTAGAGGAACTCAGATCATAGGAAAGAAGGCAAGGAAGCTCAGTAAAAATAAATACAAGTTAGAAAATCTACAGGAAGGTACAAAGAACAAATAAAAGACTTCGCGGGAGGCAGGTTTGCAGGACTTGAACCTCGTCGAGACAACAGAACCATGCGGAATGAGACTTCTCCCTGGCGAAGCTATATCACTGTTGGAGGCACCCTGTCCATTAGAATGATGCCCCAAAATGGCTAGAAATTTTTTTTATGAGCTTTTGGACGTTGAGACTGTGCCATAACGGACAAATTCACATTGATGGAAGCATTCCTACCCATTGGAAGAATCTGTTACGACACTTTCTTATTTAACCCGTCGGACACTGCGTTGGGACCACTTTTTTCCACCCGTGATTAACTAATCCAAGAAGAGAATTGATTGTGTGTCAAACTCTATTATCAGAAGCTAGAGATCGCCATCCATTTGTCTACCCCATCTATTTGTTCACCTACCCCGACTCGACTGTTTAAAAGTGATAATGTCGGGTGAATGCACTGAGTTAGAGAAGTCCTTTGAAGAGGTTCTTAACAAGTTTATGGCTGATAGAGCTATGTCTGAAGGTGTCCAGGAATTGTCAACCAGGGGGATGCAGGATTCCCCTTCAACTCGACAACATTTGGGCCATGCCAACCCCGCAACCGAGTAGCGAAGTAAGCATCGTACAGTGATCTGGCTAACGCAAAGAAGATCTCGTTGATATTACTAGACTATATTCCATTGTTTCCTAGCATGGTTAACTGAGACATCATTCCATGAGACTAAAAATACAACCTGATCACTGTGTACATTATGAAGGGTATACACATAGTTGGGAGCCAGTTGGGACAAATCCCGTTAATAAAGAACAACGAATTCAACCTTGGAGATAGAAATAAATACACTATGCTCAAACCCCACAGATACTTGACAAAGTCAACTGGGAAGAAGCCTCACATTATCTCCCAGACATGGATTAAGGAGATGGTGCAGTCCACTGTGCTCAATGAGATGAAGATTCCCCATTTTGACCGCCACCAAGAGGTTAACGCTTGCATTAAAATCATCTTATTGTGATACCATGGCAGATACCTATGGCTCGACCTATAGATTACTATGGATCTAGAGATGATCCACTTGATTATAGGATTAATAATGAAGGGACCTTCCCTCAGGAATTTTACCTAGAGAAGGCCTCTGACTGCTCCCTGGCATAGCGCATCAAGGAAGCATATGGAAACATTGAAAAAGGAAAGCAAGGCTACAAGGTATACTCTATCCAAGATGGCGTAGTGTGCCTCACTTTCCATCTCATAGCTGGCAAGCTCGTAAGAAAGAACCACCCCACACAGGTCACCGAGTTCATGGTGGACCTCGTAGGAAAATGTGTGGAGGGAATGCAAATGAATTGGGCGAGTTACCTCATCAATGAACTAGAAAAAGAGTGTCGTGAAACTCAGGATTAGGGATACAAGTTCCACTTCAGCTGGTTGCTCGTGTTGATCGCATTTTTCGCTTGGAAAATGCCTGAAGGAGCCATCTTCTTGGATATCAAACCATTGGATTCGTTGGCCACTAGGTTCTCTACCTTGTGGTACACCAACGACATGCCGAAGCAATGGCAATCAAACTTGGTGTTCCACGCATATTATCAAAAACTGAAGGTTTCCATTGAAGCATTTACGTGCATGACACTGGGCACTCTGGTCCAGTACATACTATTAGCTATGTTCCGCGTAGATCAACATTTTATCTATATCACTACGTGCAGAGATGATATCAAGGAAGAGTTACAATCATATTACAAATTGACAGATGAGGACATGGAGAATATCACTAAGGAATGGTCGAAAGAGTTCCTTGTACCATTCGATGATGCAGAACTCTCTGACACTGATATCATAAGAAGCCCATTCGTCACTCGGGTAGAGCATGTTGGACATTTCAGTAGGACGACAAAGAAGAAGAAGCAGGAAGACGTCCAGAACATAGAAACCAAGGAAAGTTCCTTTGAAGAAAATGGATCTAGCTCACCCGCAGGAGGAGGAGGAGGAGAAAACCAAGCATATGGACAGGGAGTAGGGGATGAAGGAGAAAATTAAGGATAAGGTGAAGCTACACCATCGAAGGATCCCCCTACTAAAACACCGTAGAAGAGGAATATTTCACCACAAAAACCTTCAGCAAGAAAGAAGACGTGCACTAGCAAGCCCCAGTTAGAGGCCATGCTCACAGAGGACGAGATCATCTTGGTCTGTGGAGCCATGGAGGATGCTTTCGAGGACATATTTCAGATATATGGACTGAAGAAGGAGGAGTTGTATGGAAGTTTCGAGAAGGAACTGAAGGAAATATAACAAGTGATTCAATTGATCCATGTAGTACCTATTGCGCCCTCATCACCACAGAATACATAATTGGGGGATGAACTAGCCCAGTTAAGAATACTAGTAGATGTGACAGAGGCTCGACTTTATAAGATCCAAGAAGAAATGGAGAAGGATACAGAAGCCTTGAAATAAGAGAAAGAGGAAGTACTAGAGCAAGGACGCGTAGCATGGTACTGTGTAACCACCTATGAAAATGAAAAACACGAGTTCCAAGTGATGGTCTAGGGGGGAAAAGTACAGCTACAAAAATAAAAGGAGAAATTGCTCGCAGAACAGGTCATGGTTAAGAAAGCTATGAGTAAAGCATGTCACTTTGTGTTGGGTTTGGCACAGGAGGAATAAGAGTCGGTCGAGGCTCAAGTGGTGAATCTCTCTAAGTCCATCCAATAGCTTCAAGCGAGGATAACAAAGTTGGAGGTCCAAGCAGTGTCGAGCACCCCGCAAGAAGTGTGCAACCATAGAGAGGAAGCCGCCAAGAATGTAGAAATAAAAATAAGGGCCCTTGCCTCAGACTTCAAACAGTTGAGCGATATAAGTGCATAGACTTATGAAAGCCTAGCAGAATATCCAGAGCTAAGGAAGTTGGAAGCGTAGTTATAGGAGGTTCAATAGTATGCATCCTCTGTGCAAGCGCATATGAAGCTCCTCACCACAATTGAGAGAATGAAGAGATCACAATAGAAGCGCGCAGTCTAGCAACAAGTTACTGCCATCTAGGGAAAGTAATGAAAGTCACGCAGAAAATACAACGTGTGCAGGATGAAGCCTGCAAGTTGTTTGAAGAAATTGTAGGACCGGGCTTGTAACTGGACCAAGTGGTTGCATCAGTCGAACAACGCATGGAAGGGCCTGTTACAGTGTAGACAATCTAGAAGCTCATTGAGAAGGAGGCTCAGGTGAAGCAACAAGTCGAAGTAGCTCGAGCGAAGCTCAAGTCCTTCAAAGAAACATTGCCCAAGCCTAAGTGAATTGGAATGAGTCACAGGTGAGTGTTGGGGGACTTTTGGCCCTCGACCAAGTTTTGAGGAAAACTTGGTCGAGTTAGGAACAATTTTGGACTTTGATAGGTTTGTCGAAGATGGAGTGCCCAGGTGGAGCTGAGATCGTGGATCTCACTCGTTTTGCAGGCTTTGTAAGGGTTTTTTGTAGTAGGTTATGGGATGTCGGCCCATGGGTTTTACCCATGTTTAGGCCCTTTTGTGAGGAATTTTAAAAGTATAAATAGATAAGAATGTATGGTAGAAGTAGCGAAGGGGATGTAAGATTGAATAGAAGTAGCTAAGTGCAAGTAGCTTGAGTTTCTTTGTGCAATAGAATGTGCATGTAAGGCTCTGTGCTTGATAGAGAAGTTGGCATTGTGCCTAGACCCAGTTTTGGAAGGAGGATATGGTGCTCAGTGCACATATATCCTTTCCTATGCGAAGATTGGCTTTGTGTCTTAGTGCACACGAGCAGATGAATATAAGACGAAGAAGTTGGTGGACGTAGCCCCACACTAGGGTGAACCAAGTATATCTTGTGTCTTTACTGTGCTTTATGTTATGTTGTGGTTTTCATTTATCTTCTTAGCAATTTTGTTATTATGTATAATGGATAGATCTAATTTTTTTTAGTGATTTAATTGTTCTTTATGAATGAATGTTGGATCTAACTCATTTCTATGTGTTAAGTGGTTGAAGTACTTAATCTTTACTATTATTGCGTCGATCTATCTTAGGGTTTTATTATGTGTTGTTAATGAATATAATGAGTTAATGAATATCATATTGTAGTGTTAATAGAATACTCTATGAAGTGTTTCTATCACAGATATGTGTACCAAATTGGTTACAGACACCTGAGTCCTGTAACCCCCCCTACCTCTACCTCAGGTGAGGCTTCGCCTGCTTCGCAGGTGTTGTCGAAAGGGCCGGTAGTTAGGGTTTTTTTGGTGCTTTGTTGAAGCATTGAAACCTACTTCTACCCATGTGCCAACAAGTATCTTACTTAATAAGTATTTTAATTAAGAACTCCAGATCATCTTTAGATCATAATTAGTCTTGGGCATAAATTCCATCTCCTTCTCTCTCTCTTTTTTAAATTTTTGTAGAGGTTCCAGTTGTTTCTGTCTATCCTTATCAAAAAAAAGGATAGGTTGTACATGTATATCAGCCCCAACCATTACACCTAGAATTATTCCTTCTATTCAATAACAACTAGGGATGGTGGTCACTCTCCTCCTCCCATAGGAATTCTAGCAGAATAGTTTTCTATCCACCAAGGAAGGGAGGATGTTGTGATTTCTCACTCAATCACCCATATTTTTGTATCTCCATTTATCATATTGATTAGAAAAATGTTTCCCAACAATTCTTGTACCTAGAAACAAATTCATTTCTCAGTTCCCTTCATAACCAGAGAGTTACACATGTTCTCCCTCTTCAGAAAATGGTCACTAGACCCATTCCTCTTTCTTCCTCAACATCATCATCATTTTACTTATGTTGCTATAGTTAGATTATCATTATCCATATGATCCATGATATCACCATATTTTACATCCAATGGTAGACTATAATAATTATATATGCATGTTATATGAATGCTCTATCTTTGTGATATGCATTTCAGCATATCTTTGTGCACCAAGCATTGTACCCATGTCTGTAGTGCAGATGAGTTCCACTTACTTACCTTTTTCATTTTCATGCATAGAAATACCCTTAGTTAATATGGATTTACACTGCTTTAGAACAACCATGAGATTTTGAACTTGCTCATATCATTCCACTTCTTCCATGAGGTTCATTCTTAGTCCACATGACTTCTTTTATTTTACAAGGAGGGATTACCCGAGTAAGAAGTTTTTTAGTTATGACAGGTCAAGTAGGTTGTTCTCTCCTATTTCCGTAAGGCCTCTAGACATGGAGGATTTTACTCCCAATGAAAAATACTTCATTTAATCAAAACTTTTAATTAACAGAGACTTCATTAAGACCACTTTTAGGCAACTCCTGCCACCTTTTCAGTCCATTTTCCTTCTGGACTTAAGCATTCCTTAAAACAGGTTTATGCTATTTACATCCATGTTTTATTATTAATGTACCTCAGAATAATCCCACTCTTTTAGGAATGGTTGTCATTTCCAAAAATAAATGATAGGCTTCTTATGCCACTGTCTATCATAATTCAATCTCATTGGGTAAAATTCCAACTAAATTTTAATATGCATCCTTCTCCTCAAGGAACTTCTGTAGATAATTTCCATACGAAAGTAATACTCTCAACAGGCTCATCTTAGCCTTGGTAAACTATTCTTATGAATGTTCTACAACCCATCCAGGCTTTTATTTGAATAATTCTCTACTAGATTGGGTAGGGCAGGTTGCCATCTTTCTTAATTTTTTCTAAGAAAGAAAAATCACTTGACTCCTTTGTGAGCCCAAGCAGGCCAAGTGTTGTTTCCCACTCTAATACCACTTTGTAACACACCCAAACCATTAGGTATCCTTTTAAGGGATGGGTCATAGAAATTTCTCTTTTCTCAATCATATTGAATACCTGAAACTAGGATTACATCGCCTTCGATTCGACGAGGGTTTTCCAGCGACTATAAATTTGTCTAGAACTAAGTTTTGGAATGCAAGTTATGGTCCTTCAAAGTTCTTTAGGCCTTTACCAACTAGGGTATTTCATTGTCATGTGGAACCCATGTGCTTCCCTATCACCTGACATGCCACTTCATCATATCATACAAAGACTCACTCAACCAGAGGTCGACGCTTTTCTATCTCTTATTGGACTATTAATTTAATTAAATATATCAAAGGATCACTTGGAATTATTAATCTCGATAAAATCCTAAGTCTCTGGAATTTGGCGAGGTTTCTCATCGTTTTGTTATGAACATACCCCCAAGACTCCTAAATGTCGAAGCTGCAGAGAGGGTCCCACCTGTATTATGCCTTTACACAAATACAAGTAATTACTTTACCCCACGATATAATTAATTATATTTAATGTTTATTATAACATTGGAGTATCGGAAGGTAGGTTCAGGCATTCGACCCCTTTAACTTGCTTGTTCTATCACCCCAAACATCGAGAGTACCGAAGCTCTGGAATACCAGAGAGTCCACACTTACATGTGAATGTGCATTAAATACCAGAATAGGGACAGGTACGTCCGAGCCTTCGACCAATTTAGCCAAAGCGTTACATCACTCAAAACACTCTGGAGACTCAAATTTTTGAACTCCCATCAACCATTAGATCAAGTGGCCATGATCCAAGAGGAAGAGATTTGGAAGAATAAAAGGGTGACACATGGCCCAATCAACTAGTGGCACATGTCAAGGTCCATTTAAAACATAATTTCTATGAAAGTCACTAATCGGGGTGACATGTGGCACACCTACTATGGATCCACATCACCCTAGATGATGTCATCATGTCATTTCACTCTAGCCTTTTGAACTTCCGCGATATTCTCATTCACCAACATGTCAAACCTCCTGGAGTAGGACTTCGTCAGAGTGCTTTACGCTATCCTTTCACTAGTTCATTGGATGGTCAGGAGAGGTTCCCAATGGATTCCCCAAATCAACGACTCACGTTAACTCATGAGTTTGGTGTTTGATGTTTCTGGCTATTTAACATCTTTTCTCTCTCGGATTAGGTCAACAACAAATGACCATGACGTGGATCCAACAGTTAGGGGAGATCCTAAATAGCCTTATATCTACGACTTGTGTTACTTTGCAATCGAGAAGTGGATTGCGGTTTAACAAGGGGATGAATCCCATGATAACAGGTAAATGACCGCCAACTATTGGTACACCATCAAGATACCAATTTGACAAGTTGTCTTCGATGCATTTAGAACACAAAAATGTTCATTCACCCCAAAGCTCTGGAATCCTGAAGTCTGAAATGAATTATCTCTTTTTTGAGTTTTGTGGAGGGTTCCAAGGTCCTGGTCACATGGAAACTTGGTTTGAAGGAAGCTCGCTTCATCAATAGATCTCAAATTCCACAAAAGGAAAGGTAATTCAAGGAAATAAAAAAGAATGAGGTAGTCCCATAGAGTCTATCTCGACTCTATGTCTGCGGATTTGGTCCTTGAGAAATCCATTGAGGATTTTCCAACCAACACAGGGGATAAAGTCTTATGTCCCCAAATTTAGTTAAATATATCATTGCTAGCAGTCCTCTTATCTCTTGAAACCATCATTGCATCAAATTACACATTTACCTTTATTTATATACTTATATTCCTTATGTAGATAGAAAGCATAGATAGAGGTTTACTTTCTTTGTTCCAAAGTATTACAAGGTAATTCTATTCAACTGTGCAAGGAATGCACCAAACTTTTTGTCCTACAATCACCTAAATGCAGGAGTTTACAATTGAAAACAAGCATTAAATCATGCATTTCATTTCAATTATACATATTTTACAAAATACTTATCTATTACAGTCGATAGCTGACCAATTGACTGTGGGTGCTTGCCTTTCCACCCAACCATAGGCTCAGAGGAATTCACTCTTAGAACTATGGCCACCCCCGTGCCAATCCATGATATCACTAGGGAAACTTATCTGTGTTCCTCAGGTCTTCTACAAATTCTTCAAGATCCTCTCTCTATCATAGCCTCTGTGAGGTTTATCATCTTCTTCCTCAGCATCAAGCTCACGACCTTCATATCTAAGAAATCCTCCCTTTGTCACAACCTCTACGAGGTTTATCATATGCTTACCCATCATTAGGATCATGGCCTTTTTTCTCTGTCTAAGGATAGATCTCTGGTCTATTAAACCAACAACAGACAACTCCTTTGTCTTCAAAACTCCACTTGTCTGGAAATAATAGAAGTCTCCCTTCTTCCCCACTAAGATCAAGGCCTTCATTGGATTTATCAGACGCCTTCCCAACTATATTTCCTCTGTGAAAGAGAGTCCCTTCACATCTACACTGTCCCTCGATGCCTTCTCCTTCCAACATCGGTTTCCTTCCATCCAAAACCAAGCCCGTGACCCTCTTTTTTTCCAATCCGATCTTCGTTTCTTCTATGCTCTAGTTCATAACTGTTTCGTGAGTTCTTTGATCTTTCTATTTCACACGCTAGTGCATTCCTTTTATAAATTCTCTTCCTCAGAGACTGAATTCCTCCTCTAGTTCTCTCATGTAACTATAATAGTTTAATATTTCATTTCTTCCTAAAACTTGAGAGCTTCACACACTCTCCTTCTTTCTTAATCATCCTCAGACCCATTCGGGTGCCTCTTCCCTCTTCCCCTAGGAAGGTTCTAGACCTATCCTATTCCTTTTCCCAGAAGGAACTCAGTTCAATCTATGTTTGCAGGAAGGCTACCCTCTATGGTACTTTGAGATGACATTTTTCTATATTCTTAGTCAGGCCCTCCATGCTTCCATTCATTGCGGTAGTTAGTGGTTCAACCACCATAATTTTCTCATTAATTTATTTTTCTTGGAATCAGGATGAGGCTCATTATTTCAGGAAGGGGAATTGGGTCATTTTTACATAATGAACCCTCTCTACAATTTCCTCACTCTTTCCTCTAGTAATATCATGGCCAATACTTTAATGCTTCACCCCCATAGTCAGTTGTTGGAAATCTAAACAATAATACATTTATATTGTTCACATGCCATAGCATGGAAATCATAGATAATGATTAATTAAAAGATGAGGGAAGCAAGGGTATTATAGTATTCTCTTCCCAAGTCGAGCATACCCATGCTCAGGAGTGAGGTAAGCATGGCCACCAAATCAAATACACTGTGGATCCATGGTACATATGAAAGTATGACTAATTTCCATGGCCATGAGTAATACACAGTGGATCCATGTGAAAGTAGATCATAGCCATGAATGGATACATAGTGGAGCTATGTCTCAAAATCAAGAACAAAGGATATTTGGGACCAATGGAGTGAAAAATTTGATCCTCCGCAAGTACCAATGGTTCTAGAGTGGTACAATATGTTAGGTAGGAGGAAAAAAATATGCGATTCTTGTACTTCACCCGAAGTCTTCAAAAAATCCGTTGTGGTGCAAGTATACACTATGAGAATAGATGTGTTGGGGTTGAACATAGTGAGACACCATTTGATTACTAGTCATTGATGTATACTATTAAAAACTGTGAGACAACCCACCAATGATGATAATGGGTGTCAAGGTACCATGGTATAATCTAAAAAGTGTGAATAAATGAGTTGAGGTAAAACACCTTGTAGAATATATATCGAGCAAGGGACATTGATGTATTCCCACTGGCATTAGCGAGGGTACCAACCACTGATGACAGAAAGCCCCAAGGTACCAAATATGAGTCTAGATCCCTATCCCAAAGAAATGAGTGCTAAATTCGATAGGATGTGATCTATAAGAAGGAATCCATTAAGGAATCCTCCATCATCTATCATGATGGGTAGAAGAAGGCCAAATATTTGGAAGGAATTTGATGAAAATATTGTAAGGACCACACCGAGGTATGACTACGTCATGCACCAGATGGAATAGTACATGACAAAGACTCTTTGAATAGTATCCAATAATGAAGAATACTGACAAAGATGATGAATCTGTTAATGGAGTCAAATGAGAACCAAGGTACCACATGAATCCCTATGGGTGATGATTTTTGTTTACATTAAACACAGAGGAAACTACTTATTCAACGACCAATGATGGTTTTTCATTTTCTAAGCGCAAGGTTACCTATCAATAATGGAAATAGGCCCAGGGTGAAACTCTAGATAATATCTCAGAGCAATGTATCAGAGTTGATAAGAGCATACCCACCAACAAGAAGTCAATGGGGACCTTCCATACTGATGACATAGATACTTGTGATGATGAGATGAACTCGACTAAATTAGGAAGGTCAACTTGTGAGATTAGATACTTGACTGCAAAATGGATGAATCAGGATGAAAATTCCCTTGAATAAAATCACGACACATTATGTGACTTAGGCAACATGACTATAAACTAGGATACATTTGTGATACAAGAGGCATCAACAAATGCTCCATATGGTTGGAAGAATAACCAACCAAGGGAGATAAAACTCAATAATGAGAAAAAAATATCCTAAAGCCACAATAGACCCAAAATGATGAGATACTGACCCACAATTTTTCTTTGTTCAAGGGAGAAAAAACTACTTCCAACAAAAAGAGATGGACCTTTTCCCCCCTTCTTTTTGGTTTCTTGATATTATTAAAGCTTGAAAAGGAAAAAAATAATGATATAGTACATTGGAGGAAATGAGTGTCACGAGCAAGAAAACTAGTTCCATGGTGCAAGGAACATACATATGCTCAATGCAAGGAAGCATGTGCCGGATAAGGATACTTGAGGGATGTTTCCTTCAGAAATAAAGGTGTTGAGTTGCAAAGGAAATGATTGCAAGGATGGAAACTTGATAAAAATGCATGTGAAATTGGTTCAACAATAACATATTGAAGTCGTCATTAGGCCTATAAGCATGAGCAATCAATATACAATGAAATTACAACTCAACTTTAGGAAGAAGACTTCCACTAGTGTTATTTTTCATAGATTTAGTCCCTTGGGCCTGAAAAAGCATAAAACAATACCAAGAAGAAATCTTCTAGCCAATGTTGAATAGATTATTCATTTTATGTAATTAGTCTATTTGGTCCAGAAAAGGGTTAAACTAATACCAAAATAGACATCCTTTCAAATCCATTTAACAAGTGTGAAAGAAACAAGTTCACTCAATGATGTTTTCATTTTTAAGGAGTCTGCAAAGAGCTTAAATAAGACTCCATGATGTTGTTACGAGCAACATATACTGGAGGGAGTCTCATAGGTAGTGGCCAAAACAATATTGAGTAATAAAAATGAAGTTCAAATGCAAATTCATGGAAAGACTAAAAGGACTCCCGAGCGTAAAAGAGATCTTGTAGCATAGGTCCCAAAATACAAAGGGATTCAAAACTAGAGCATCTATGGAAGGTAGGCACTACCATCAACAAAAAGATGTTTTTTAGTAGATAAGAAGGTTCCATGTTGTAACTTAGTGGGCTCGATCCTAAGGAAAAATGAAAAAGGAAACGTATAATGAAAAAATTCATGAAGGGGAAAATATAACATGTATTCCAATTTCAAGATCATAACTAGTCAAAACAGATCGACATGGAAGAAAAGGTACCAAAGAAAACGTCTCCAAAGTCCTGTATGTAGGACCAAAAAAACTTACCCAGAAGTGTTACACCTCAAAATTACTCACTTCAATAGTGTTTCAAGTGTCACATATTGAACACAAGTGTTGCAAGTATCACAAACATCATACTGCCATCTTGCCTATGTTGTGCCTCTAATGACATCATAAAGACACTCAAGACACCTCAAAGACTAGTTTTGAAGAAGAGAAATCAGTTGACAGGGAGTACAAACCTTTTGCCACTGAAAGAACCACTAAAAAATGTATTTTGGAGAGGAGCGCTCCCCTACCCACTGTCAGGGAGTGCTGGTGCTCCCTGAGTCTGTTTTGGGGAGTGTTTGAGTACCCTATGCACCCTTTTGGGGGAGCACTATCCTTTTCTGAGAAAGTTTTGGTTTTGTTGAGACAAATCAAGGAAGAATCCCTCAATTCTTGAAGGTGGTAGGATTCGAATAGATGGTCAAGGCATGATATTAGGGAATATCCTCAACTGAAGGAGAAGAATCCTCAACTTATCCCAAATATCTCTCAAGTGGTTAGGCCTCTCCAAGGTTATATAAGGATGCCTCCTCATGGTGAAAGGGGTATGGATATTGAGAATTACACCAAACTTATGATCCCATGATTGAGATGTCATGAAAGCAATCAATGTAGATTACTTGAACAAAGGGGTTGGACAAGGAGAATTGGAAGAAGTTGTTGCACCTTCATCAAAGGATTGTAAGTACTTTTACTTGTTCTTATCAATATATCAATGCTTGGCCTGTTTATTTCAAACTTATGCTTGTTCCACATGAGTTTGTATGCAGTAGATGGATCTATATTCGAGCTAATCACAGTAGAGTAGGAAGTCCATTGTATCTTTGTTTTTTCTACAGGATCTATTCGGGAGCTTGGGATCAAAGCTCGTCCTGGACTTTGCAAGGACAAACGCCATTAACAAGGTACATATCTTTCTTCTTCTCCTTTGTATATTATCTTGATTAGATCTAAAAGGATGTCATTGTCCATGTTAAGCACTTTTCTGTCTTGGCCTTAGGAATCTAGAGACCAAGAGGGAATCCACTTGTCCACAAGGGGATTCACCTATAACAAGAAGTTAATAAGTCTAATATAGAAACCTATGATAAAGACAAGTATTAAGGGATACAAAACTTGCAAACAAGAAACCCTAAAAATACAATATGTACAGAGGACCAGAAATCCTTGCAACTTATGCATAGTAGTGCTCTAGGTAGAGCCCATTCCTAGGCTCAAGACAAGGGATTTTTTTGTAACCAACTAGTAAAACTTCTAGTTTAGGAGGACGTCAAAGATCCATAATCATAGATTCAAGGATGACCTCATTTGAAGGAAACCCTACATCCATGAAACTAGGGCTTGAAGATTCAAAAATACCAGGGATTGAGGTCTTACAAACAATAAGATTAGACTTAAGAGGAAATTCCAGATTACTTGGGCCAATAGGAGGAAGCAATGGCTCCCATTGGATAAAACACCTGATCAATTGTTGATACCTTGTCTTGAGAAGGTGAACATAACTGTAAAGGATACTTCTCAAGATAAATTGAACATTGAGGATAAGACACACATAATTCACCTGTGGCGGGGAAGAGTCTACTCAAACACTAGGAACGTATAAAGGTGAAACCCAGGGTAAATTTGAACCAATATGGTGACTATCAAATGAAAGTTGATCAACATTGACAATGCTTCCATTGTGAGGGAAATGCATCACAAGAAACAACGTAGTCACCAAAACATTCATCGCATACACATAATCATGCCCAGGAAGAAAATTAAAGTCTAATAGGTCTGACACCACTAACAGGTCGAATACAAAATATTCCCACCTAATGTGATAAGAAACTGATGAATAATCCCTAGACATTCCCTAGGTCCTCTATCAAAATCCAACAAATTGTTGGTAGCTGACACAATCTTAGGAGAACCCAAATCTTTCCAAGTCGAGGATGATAAAATAATTGCAGAAGATCGTTCATCTACAATAGTTCAGAAAATTCCTACTTTATTAACTCCAACCATTATCTAGAATAGTGAAGAATAAGGAAGGAGAGGCTATAGAAGATGATTCAAATCAAAGGAAACCATCCTAGGACTTGAAGGGAACATACTCAAAGAGATTGGAATTCCACCTTGTTGAGAAGGTACTAAACTGAAATTTATAATGACACGGTCAAAAGACGCATCACTCCCTGAATGAGGAGTGTGATCAGCCAAAGATTGCATCAGCAAGACCACTTCATTAGACTTGTCACTCTCCAAGAGAAGAGTAGGATCAATTTAATATTGTGTCAGTGAGACCACTTACTTAGACTTGTCACTCTCCAAGAGAAGAGTGGGATTAACCAAAGACTGCATCAATGCAACCACTTCCTCAACCAGTGGTTGAATATGATGTGAGAGAATATGGTCAATAGACACATCAACCCCCCAAAAAAGAGTGGTGTCGGCTGAAGATTACATCGACATGACCACTTCATCAATCAATGATTGAAAATATTGTTGGGAAACTAAAGATGAATCATAACTAGAAGGGCCTTCAGCTAAGGACCTTGATTCTTAAACCATATAAATAGTAGGGAAAAAATGATTAAGGTGATCACCTTTGCAAAGATTACAAGAGAATTTTGGGTTATTTCCTATACGACTAGGATTCTCAACCATATTAGTGCCCCCAGCATGAATTGCAATGGTCGGTGGGTTTACCCCAACATGACTAGTATAGGTTGTTTCATGTCTCCAGCGTGACTAGCAAAGGTTGGTTACAAGACTCCAAAATGACTCGCAAAGGTCGGTGACTCGATGCCAGTATGACTAAAATTGATTTGACTTTTACTCCCAGCATCACTCATAGAGGCTAGTTGCATGCCAACAGTATGACTAGCAGAGGATGGTGATAAGACTCCAACATGACCCGCAAAGCTTGTTGACCTATCTCTAACATGTCTCACAAAGGTTAGTATATGATCTCCAACATGACTTGCAGAGGTTGGTGATGTTTTTCCAGTATGACTAGCAGTGACTAGACTCGTGCCCCCAACATGAATTGCAGTGGTTGGTTTCTTGTGTTCAACATGAATTGCAAAGGTTGTTGATAAATATCCAAAATGACTGGTAGAGGTTGGTGACTTGATTCCAGTATGACTTGCAAAGACTATATTTTTTCTTCTAGAATCACTAGGATATGTTGGTTTCTTTACCCCAACATGACTTGCAAAGGCCAGTGACAGGTTTATAACATGACTAGCAGAGGTTGGTGACTTCTTCTTCTTACTCTTACTCTTGCTCTTCCTTTTAGACTTCTGGTTACTAGTAGAAAGAATTTCACTAGAAGGGGGAGTAGGAGGAGAAGTAAAATTTCTGGATGCTGAAGGTGAAGGATCAAAATCAGTATGATGCTCCTGACATAAGGTGCTTATCTGAGAACCATCAATAGCATTCAATACATTTGGAGTGGTCCAAAACCAAACTAGTAATACAGAATTCAACCTAGGAATGTTTAAATTGGCCATCAAGGGGAAACCAAAGTTTCCAAATAAAGGAAAAGAATAAGAATCCCCTTGGGCAGGGTCCCTTGGTTGGTATCGTCAATTACTTTGGGCATATCATTCTTATGCACAGGTTCATCCCTTGTGGGATTGTTCATGTCCATAAAAGTCTCATGCCCTGACTCTTGTGAACCAGTGGTATAAAAACCCATGCCTTCTAGGAGGTGGCTCCACGCTGTCAATAGAAATACTATGGGTCCTTCCCAACCAATGGAGCAGTTCGTCAACTACCCTGAATCAATAATCCAAAAGTGGTGGCACTCAAAGAACCTAAGGCCAACTACACAAAGTATCATTTTGATAAAAATCCCTAAGAGAAACATCACAATCAAACAACTTTTCCAAATATTCATCCTAGGTGGATGAGGCTCTAAGTACAAAGAAATGAAAAAGTGGAAAGGGACCTTCTGGGCAAAGGCATAGGTTTATTAAGTCCCGTGTACCAACAAATGAAGGAGTGAGAAGCAATTATCTTGATGTCCACTAACCAACCTCATCTGATGCAAGAACCCATGCTTTTCGGGGAACCCTGCAGCAACGCTAAAAAGTGTGATATGAAATATGCCCCAGGTACCATGACAAGCCCCCACATTCACCTTTGAGATCCCTAGGAAAATCCACTAAGGTTAACAAATTACAATCAGCATCCGGTGGGTACAGTCGAAAGTCGGGATCAAATGTATGGGAAAGGTAAAAAATCCTGAAGCTTCTAAAGCATCGCCTCTCACAGAGGTAAAGGCACTAGTGAAACCCCCAATATTATCTCTCCACTACTCTTAGTCAATATTTGGAGTGGCAATCTCCTCGACTCTCCTTCACACAAGCTCGTGTTTACCTCTTGTGTTAGAGGAGGCTCCTGGCTATACTTATACGATGTTGGATTTGAGGTCCTCCCTAACTTAGACTCTTATGTTTTTTCAATGACCTTGGAGAGTTATCTCTCCAATACTAATCCAAGGCCCTAACCCTAAACTTGTTTGTAAACCCTAGAAACAAATTCTAGTACATTTTAAGCTTAGCGTTTGTTTTAGTGGTTATTTTTACTCAAGAGGTATGGAGGTGCAACTAATGTTTTTTGAAACTATTACAAAAATGGAACTTATAAGAACACTAGAAATGAAAATTTTACACTAATTCTTCAAATGAAAAATATTTTCAAAAAGAAAATGCATGAACAATTCTTCAAACCTTAAAATGCAATTTTTTTCTTTTCTAATGCAAAATGAAAAAGAGGCAAACAAAAGGATTTTCTTTCTAACTTTTCTTTTGAAATGCTTTCTAGATGAGAAGAAAACATAAACCTATGCTAATATATTTTTCTTTTTCAAATAACAATGCAAAACAATGCAAATAAATAAAGAGACCTAACTAGCAGAAAAATTATTTTTTTTTTATTTTATTTTATCAAAGAAAAACTAACAAAAGATTCTAAAAGAAACTACAACATACACAATTCATGGCGAATAACACTAGGAAACCAAGGGCAAGGTATTTTCTGTGAATTAGAAGTTTTCAAAGTGTTAGCACTAGAAGTGACCCTCAGACTGCATACAGGATAATACCAATACCCATTTGATTTAAATGATTAAAATAGGTTATACTTGGATGGATAAATAAGACTTAAAAGAAAGGAAAAGACAAATAGGTTACTACATATCAGTGATTGACCATTGGGAAATGGAGTCATAAACACTCTACTCAATGAAGGAACTAAATATTCTCATTAGAAAACAAGATCATATGATGATAGATAAAAGAATTAAGAAGGAAAACATAAGATAGAATGTTCACTAAACTGAGATCCTCTCAGTTTAATAAATCAACAAATGGTTGAATAAAACAATGACTGATGGGAAATATTACAGACCATCCTCTACTTCTTAGGGATCCATAAATCATTGGCATCCTTTGATCCTCAAATATTAAATATATTCAAATAAGAAGATATATAAAACAAAATAATTACAATCTGAAAATGGCAGATCTCATGAGTCTTCAATAGCAGAAATGTTAATTACAAAAGGCCATCAAACTTACAATTGAGCAGCTAAACTTCTCCTCAAGGTTTCTCCTCTCTTGGATCATGAATCCAACCCGTTCCTTATCAAAATCCACTTTCATATATAGTGAATGATATTTATCTACCATAAGGAGGTCAAAACCAAGGAGCTACACATTGATGATTACAGCTACATGAGACATCCTATAGGACATAGATTGAGTTAGTCGATCTATGCGGAAGCCCATGAGTTGGGTGTTCCCATGATATGGGTTTGTTTTTCCTCTATGAGACGGAGAAGGAACATTGTGTACCCCTGTGTGGGGTGAGGAAGCCCATGGGTTGGGTGTTCCCATGAGATGGGTGTGCGGTTCCTCTATGAGATGGAGATGGAGCATTTGTGTGCCCCTGTTTGGGGTGAGGAAGCCCATGAGTTGAGTGTGCCATTCTCTCTGAAATGGAGATGAAATGATGTACTGGTCTCTTATGTGCAGAGAGTTGAGATGATGTGATACTCTAGATGATTCTCTTGTGAGACGCGGTGAGAAAGAGATCTGTTGAGTAGGATGTGCCTGTGGCTGAGAACATGTGAACGTGATCCTAGTGGCTAAGCAATAGTGAGTGTGATTCTCCTATGAGACACAATGAGATAAATATGTGGATGTATCTATGGCTGAGTACAGATGGATGTGCCCCCACTGGCTAAGCACTAGTGGGTGCATGAGATCCCTTGCTATATTGTCGAAGAGTCAGACTTACCTGTAACCCTATTTGTAATGTAAAGGGTACATGTCGGCCCCACCATAAAGTAAAACATAATTATTGTAAAAGAGTATTAATATGGTAATTATTAATTATATTTTGAGTTATTGAGGTCGGCTCTATTGTGCTAATAGACAAATCATTTGATGTGGCGAGTCTTGTATAAATAAAGGTGAATCCCCATTGAGGAAGCACACTTAAGATTGTGGCATATCATTATTTCATAAGTTGTGGTCTGAAGTTATGAAAATTATAGCACCTTCTTGTGTGCTAGGTTTGGTGATGGTGTGGGAGGTCTTTCCCTTGAAGAATATAGCAAAGGATTGGTTGGGTTTTCTTCCCTTGTTGAGAAGGGTTTCCCAGGATACTTCTTGAATTCTTGTGCATGGTTATTCTTCTTGTGATTTTGGTTTGTTGCGGTAGTTATGGTTCAAGTTTATGCTAAACAATAAGAAAATTAAAAATACATCATCTTACCATAAAATCAACATGGTATCACAGCAGGTCCTGAAGATGATCTTTATGTAGTTGAAGAAAGGATGATCTAAACCCACCACTAGTATGAAGGAATAAGGTGGACCTATCCTTAACTCTATGTGGTAAAATTTGAAGGGGCTAAACCTAGTAAATGTATGTGGTAACTCTCTTTATAACTGGTCATGGGCCCAAGACCTTGACCAAATCTTGTTTAAGTATCTCGGACAGCACGGGAAGGAAACCACCTACTCCTTGGTGGCTCGACTTGCTAGAAAAGGGTAGTCGCAGCCTAGGAGAGGTTCGACATGCTAGCTATAGGTCTATATTATAGAGTATGGACTATCTGAGGTAGTCGAAAATCCATGAGTTCTTGACGCAACCATAACCGCATACTCAAATCAATTTTCAGACCAATTTTTGAGGTCAATCTCTGAGGTAAATTTAGGCATGCTTGGAGACCTATTCTAAGGACTTTTTTTAACCAAGTTAAGGGGTATTCTCCAGTAAATGTTTTGAGGAATATTCAAAACTGTTCTATGGCTGAAACATTAACCTTCTATGGCGACATCTAAGAGGCTTATATCTGAGGGAAGAACTAAGGATATATTCTGTATAAATTTGAGACCATTCCCTTGTACAGATTTGAGACAATGTAGGACGAATCCTTTATGGTAGAGTGAAGGAAACTTAGGACTGGATCTGAGGCCTTCTTATTAACAATTTCATGTCAGGCTAAACCAAGTTCAAAAATGAGGGTGTTTTCATTTTACAATAGAAGTCTGAGGCTATAATTTTTTGTGAAAATGTTTTTTGGCAAACTTAATAGTTAAGGGTGAGTGTTGAAGCAGTTTTTACACAGAAGGTTGAGTGATTCTTCTTGAAAATACAAGGCCTCTTATGAAGCTCAAATTCAACATATCTGAGGCTACAATGAAGGGAAAATTTGAAGTAGTTTAGGTGTTTTATAAGGGAAAATTGAAGGGTATATCTGAGACAAGTATCTGAGATGTTCTGATGCAAGTATGAGGAAGAACATGGCCAAGGTTTCAAGACTATTTTTTGAAGAAATTATCAGAGGTTTCTAAGAAAGATTCTAACAGAGGTTTTAGAGCAATTCAAGTGGAGAATTCAGATCTATCTTGGAAAATTATTTAAGTTAGCAAGGAAGCAGAGTATAATGTGGCTATAGGGGAAAAAAGGTCTATGGAAAATAAGAAAGGAATGTCACTGCTCATCATTACATTGACAAACAAGTAGAATCTCCATTGGTGTACACTCTCAGGTATGCACTTGTATACATTATTTGCATCATTATCATAAGGGTACTTGCATGAGGAAGGAACCCTTGATGCAATCATGGATCCATAGGAATCTCAGCGCATTCAAAGGAACAACACACTGGAAGTGAAGACTCCAGGTTTGATTGTTTTAAATTATCATGCCTCTAACCAAAATTTCTAAGGTTTCTATATTACAAGTAGGTGTTGTAGTTGTGACAACAATCCTTAAAATGTTTTGATTCTAGATATGTACTCATGAATCTCTAGTAAATATTCTTTTCTTGTTTCCTTTCATTTGTTTTCTTGTTCTAGGAAGGTTAACAACAAAGGAAGATGTTTATCCTTCAGACTTCATAGATAGTGACCTTCCTTAGAAGGATTCAAACTAATCGAGAAAGAGAGACAGTACCTTCTTCCTCTTCATTAGTCTAGAGGGAGATAACCATTGATACAGTTGATCTAGTTGTTCCAGTTGACATTCCTAGGGACTTTGCAGTAGGCCATAAAAGGCCTGTCTGGGATTGAAAAACTCTGCAAGAGGCAGAGAGACATGCAACTTATGGAAGAGTCGAGAAATTCAAAATGAGATTTGTAGTCAGAGGATTCTCACAAGAAGAGGGAGTGAACTATGATGAGACATATTGATCCAGTATCCCGATGCACTTCCATATGTACTATCATCCATGAGTTTAAAACTACATTGGATGGATGTAAAAACATCCTTTCTCAATGGTGATATTGAGGAATAAGTTTACATCGAGAATCTAGAGGGATTCATGATATATGATGAGAAATATCATGTGTATAGATTGAAGAAATCCATGTATGGACTAAGGTAGACACCTCGTGCTTGGTACGAGAAGATGGATGGTTTCTTGATGAGTTTTGGTTTCAGCAAGAATGTTGTTGATACAAACCTATAATATTACATTTTTGGTGACGAGAGCCTGATTTTGGTGACCTATTCAGGAAAGCCTTGTTGTTGGATACAAGAAATCTTTGACTTCTTATTTCGAGATGAGGGATCTAGGCATGATGCACTACTTCTTGGGACAAGAAGTATGGGATAGGACTGATGATATTTTCCTAAGTCAAGGAAAATATATAGTGGGGATATTAAAGAAGTTCATTATGACATAATACAAATCCATTCCTACACCAATGATAATGGATTTGAAGAAAATGAATGATGATGATTTAGACGAGATTGATCCACAACTGAATGGATCACTGATGTATCTGGTTAACACCAGACCTAATATATGCTATGTAGTGAATGTACTTAGTTAATTCATGAGTCATTCGAGGCAGACTCACTTGATAGCAATGAAACATGTATTGAGATATCTATGAGGCATAGTTGGATATGGCCTGAGATATGCCTCCAGTGTAGACTTGAGTTAGCATGGATATGTCGATTGGGCATGGAGTGCAGTGGACCAGAAAAAAAAGTCTGGTTATTTTTTTACTTTGGGGCTCACCATGGTTTCCTAGTGCAGCAGGAAACAAAGCTATGTGGCCTTGAGTACCACAAAAGCAGAGTATATAGCAGTGAGGCTTCATAATCTTCTGACTGATTTATTTGATCATGATATGGATCCTATTATTATTCATTGTGATAGCCAAAGCTATGTGAATCTCTCTAAGAACCTTGTGTTTAATGATAGATCAAAACACGTTGAGATGAAATATCATTATATCAGAGACATGGTGCAGAGGAAAGCAGGACACGTGCAGTATGTTCCTACACATGAATAGTTTGTAGATATCTTCACCAAACCTCTTACCAAGACTAAGTTTGAGTACTTCCATGAGAGATTGGCTTGGTGGCGAAAACTTCCTAGCTGAGATGATGTATTGATGATTATTTCCAAGGATAAGTTCAAGTACTTTCGTGAGAAACTTTTCCTGGTGGAGAATACCTCCCTAGCTGAAAGGGAGTGTTGATGACTACATTCAAGACAGAGTTTGAGTATTTCCGTATGAAATTGGCCTAATGGATAATTCCTCTATAGTTGATAGAGAGTGTTGATGATTAGAGATGCGTGAGACATCCTCTAGGACACACATTGAGTGAGTCACCCTATGAGGAAACCCATGAGTTTGGTGTGCCCATGAGATGGGTGTGTTATTCCTCTCTAAGATGGAGAAGGAACATCGTGTGCCCCTATGTGGGGTGAGGAAGCCCATGAGTTAGGTGTGCCCATGATATGGGTGTTTGGTTCTTTTCTAAGATAGAGATGGAGCGTTGTGTGCCTCTGTGTGGGGTGAGGAAGCCCATGAGTTGGGTGTGTCATTCTCTCTGAGACAAAGATGAAACGATATATTGGTCTCCTCTGTGCAGAGAGTTGAGATGATATGATACTCCAGATGATTCTCCTATGAGACGCAGTGAGAAAGAGATATGTTGGGTAGGACGTGCTTGTGGCTGAGCACAGGTGAACGTGATCCTATTGGTTGAGCACTAGTGAGTGTAATTCTCCTGTGAAATGCAATGAGATAGATATGTGGACATCCCTATGGTTGAGCACAGATGGATGTTCCCCTACTGGCTGAGAACTAGTGGGTGTATGAGATCCCTTGCTATATTGTCTAAGAGTCAGACTTACCTGTAACTCTATTTGTGATGTAAAGGGTACATGTTGGTCCCACCATAAAGTAAACGATAATTAATGTAAAATATAATTAATATGGTAATTATTAATTATATTTTGAGTTATTGAGGTCATCCCTATTGTGCCAATAGACACATCATTTTATGTGATGAGTCTTGTATAAATAAAGGTGAATCCCCATTGAGGAAACACACTTAACATTGTGTCATCTCATGAATTCAGAAGTTGTGGTCTGAAGTTATGAAAATTAAAGAACCCTCTTGTGTGCTAGGTTTGGTGATGGTGTGGGAGGTCTTTCTCTTGAAAAATATGGAAAAGGATAGGTTGGGTTTTCTTCCCTTGTTGAGAAGGGTTTCCCAGGATACTTCTTGTGTTCTTGTGCATGGTTATTCTTCTTGTGATCTTGGTTTTCTACAGTAGTTATTGTTCAAGTTTATGCTAAACAATAAGAAAATTAAAAATACATCATCTTACCATAAAATCAACACTACATAGGATCCTCCTCTATTTAGGAGTCTTGTTACAAAAGATTCCAAGAAAAGCCTAACAAATTCCTATTTTTTGGGATTTTGTCTATTATGATAAATGCCTTTTGAAACAGGTCATTGTTCTTGATATGGAGATGTAACACATGTACCTCATGTCCAAATAACTCCTGGATACCATCTGAACCTTCCTTGAGAGGTGGAAACCTCCGAACAAGGCGACTATCCAACAACTATGCAAAACAGAGAGTTTGCAGTGCACTTGAATTTTATTTTTATCTTCCAAATGCCAAAATGGGTTAGGCTAAATTTTGGTCAGAAGGTCGATTCCATTATCATGCTCCTCCAAAACAAATTTCAAAAAAACCCACATAACCGTTTGGGATTTATGATCAAGTATTTAGAAGAAACTGCTATAGGAAATGAGTTCTCAATGTCAATAGATGAGTCAGAAATAACCCTTATTTTAGTCTTTAAAAGAACATGAAGAAACTCATGGATTACCTGGTAAACCCAAGCTTGATTTATATGCCATCAAATTTGAACATGTGTGCTTGCAATCTATCTAACCTCCAATTCTCCTCCTTAAACAGTTCGCAGCGCCAACTCAAACATAGATTGCACACTTCGAGGAGGGTGTTAGTTGATGGTATGGCATAATACCTAAAGAAGTGGTTACATTGTAGGATATGAAAACCATAAATCCTCCTTGACATGATCCTATAAACCATATGACTCCAAAAACAAAAACAAGGTGAATGTTTTGACCCATACAATCTTATGTGTTAACATCTGTCTCCATAGGGGATGGCATGCTCCTTGTGAGATTCCAAGAACATGTAACTCTAGTGCCTTATCCATTCATATTTGTACACAAAACCTGTGTTCCTGAAAGAACCTTTGCCCCTTATTGAAAACTGAGAACATTCACACACGTAAAACAAAAACCATTGCAAACCAAATGCTCGAGAATCGAGCTTTATTCAACTTACACCTACTCTAACCATTTAAGCTATTCTTTATTCAAGTAAATTCATGTTTCCAAGGAATCCATATAAGAAAATAATTAACTAGTGAAACTATTGATCTGGATTGGTCAAATGAAGCAACCCATGGCATACATAAGTGTAGTTTGAAAATAAAGTAGAACCAACATTCACTTGACAAGAATGATTTCACATCTGTAATGCTCAAAAACTCAAGATAATCAGCAATAGGGTCATGAAAGCCATAAAGCAACACCTCTTCTTGATATAGTTCCAACTGGAAATTGAATTGCTTCTACACAATTTTATGACTGTTGCCAATCTCCTCTATCTACAAAACTGAAGGTTGTTGTGGGCTTCCTTCACTGATTTCAATGTTGATCATAGGTTGTTTAATATTTTCTATAGATCCAGGTTTACTAATGATGAAATAAATCATGTTGATCTCTAGTAATAGCTACTGGAGAAATTTTTTCCACTAATTATGCTCATATAATCATTCCTTATCTCCTTCATTGTAATCTGATGGCTTAGATTCAAAACTTTCACATGCTGATATATCGATCTGCTCATTAGCATTTGAATACTCAAAGGAAACAATTTCATTTTCATGACAACTTAAAACAATAGATACATTTGCTACAATGTCAAAAGTATCTACAATTTGTATATCACTTTGAAGATCATCAACTTCTTGATCATTATGAAAAGTGTATTCTACTATAACATACTCTTTATGACTATTTGATCCTTTACTCATCAAATTGAATTCATAACAACATTTTTGATAAAGGAAATCAACTGAAAATTTCTCTTTGCAAAACAAATGAAATGCAACATGAAAATGTCTTAGTAAAGTAATACAAGCAAACGAGAGTGAACTACACCAATCATGAGTTGCTCCATCTAAAGAGTATGTAAGCAATTTGATGAGGACATCTTCATGTATAACTTTCAAATTAAGTATGCACTCGTGAAAATATAGTAAAAACTTAGCTGGAATTTCCCAATCTTCCGCTCTAAAACTAGGAAGGAATCCTTCCCATTCACTTCTATCAGGAACGGGGTTTGGAAAACCATATATACTTGAGAAATCACAAAATGCATACCTCTGAGCAATAATATTTTCCATTTCAAACTAGTTGAGTTGCTCATAGATTCATTTATGATGAAGTTGGATTCACCAGGTATAAGATGGCAGTCAAGATGTGTCCTTCTCCTGTCTACCATCAAGAGTTGGATCTGATCATTGTCCTTCACCCAATGAATATTTCTTCAGTTTTGTCCTCGACAACAACGCAAAAAATGTTATCTTTCTAGGAGACACCCTCAGACTGCATAGCAGATAATCCCAGTACTCATTTGATTTAAATGATTAAAATAGGTTATACTTGGATGGATCAACAAGACTTGAAAACAAAGGAAAAGACAAAGAAGTTACTGCAGATCAGTGATGGACCATTGGGAAATGTTGTCATAAACACTCTACTCATCAAAGGCACTAAATATGCTCATCATACAACAAGATCATATGATAATAGATAGAATAATGAAGAAGTAAAACATAAGATATAATGCTCACTAAACAAAGATCCTTTCAATTTCATAAATCAAGAAATACTTGAATAAAACAATGACTAATGGACAAGATTACAATAGATCCTCTACTACTTAGGGATCCATAAATCATTGGAAGCCTTTGATCCTCAAATATGAAATATATTCAAATAAGAAGATATATAAAAAGAAAGAATTACAATATGAAAATCACATATCTCATGAGTCTTCAAAAGCAAAAATGCTAATTACAACAGGCACTCAGGCTTACAATTGAGCAACTAAACTACTCCTCAAGCTTTCTCCTCTCTTGGATCATGAATACAACCCCTTCCTTATCAAAATCCACTTTCATATATAGTGAATGATCTCTATCTACCCTAAGGAGGTTGAAGCCAAGGAGCTACATAGGATCCTCCTCCATTTAGGAGTCTTGTTACAAAAGATTCCAACAAAAACTTAACAAAATCCTATTTTTTGGGATTTTGTCTATTATGATAAATTCCTTTGAAATAGGTCATTCTTATTGATATAGATATGGAAAAAATGTCCCTCATGTCCAAATAACTCTTGGGAGACCATTCTCACCTTCGTTGACAAGTGGAAACCTCCAAACAAGGCGAATATCCAACAACTATGCAAAACAAAGAGTTTGCAGTTCCAGTGTGCAGCACACTGGTGTTTTAATTTTATCTTCCAAATGCGAAGCTGGGTCAAGATGAATTTTAGTTAGCAGGTCGAATCCATTATCATTCTCCTCCACAAAATTTTAGAAAAACTCACATGATCGTTTGATATTTATGATCAAATCTTTAGAAGAAAATGTTATAGGAAATGAATTCACAGTGCCAATAGATGATTCAACCAAAACCCTTCTTTTGGTCTTTAAAAAAACATGAAAAACCTCATGGAGTACTTGGTAAACCTAGGCTTGATGTATATGCCATCAAAGTTGAACATGTGTTCTTGCAAGCTATCTAACCTCCAATGCTCCTCCTTAACCAGTTCGCAATGCCAACTCAAACATAGCTTGCACATTTCGAGGAGGATGTTAGTTGATGGTATGACATAATCCCTGGAGAAGTGGTTAAATTGTAGGCTCTGAAAACCATAAATCCTCCTTGACATGATCCTATAAACCTTATGACTCAAAAAACAAAACAAGGTGAATTTTTTGACCCATACAATCTTATGTGTTAAAAAGAATACTTAACACAGTGATACAAAGATAAACAAAACTCAGGAAGCCCAGAATGACCTGGAGAATCCCATAAATCTCCCAGAAACATAAGAAAGAAAAATATTTTTCAAAAATTGCACACAATTCTGCAACTATCTAAACTGAGACTCACATATGTTTGTGGGTCATACACAGTGAAAGCATGGATATCCATGACTGATATCACAAAAAATCACAGATAAATATATAAAATTGAAAAAATATAAAGGAATTTCAATAGGGAGGCTCACAAAAAATTATGGAAAAGTTTCTAGATAATAAATCTTTTTTGCTACAAATCTTGGAAAACAGGAAAACTCACAGAAATAAAAAATGACACACGAGCCACCCTACAACCGACCAAAACTAGGAGAGTTATCAGTGGAGTCACCAATTCTTTTACTGGGATATTTCCCTCGTTACCTTGGGTCATGTCATGACAGAGTGAGACTGGATACAGAAAATTAAATCTATCCTCACAATCAAACATGCAAACCAAGAATAACTAATTTTTGATAGAGAGAGATAGGGGAAGGAGAGAAGAGAAGGTGTGCACCTTAAACCCTTCTTCTGATGTCGATCTCTACTCCTACTTCTTGAAAATATTGTAGTCTCTACTAGTACAATCTTGCAATAAGAGACCTAGATTGTGTTGCAATGAAGTAGTTATAGATCCTGATAGTAGATATCAAAGGTACACTTAAAAGCATATGTGAACAAACATGAACATATCGGATTTCAATGAAACAAGTGAACACAAGATTGGAAGGAAAAAACATTGTTCTATTAATCCACGAAATAATAGAGTTAGTTACAAACTAACGCTGCTCCTGGCACTGTTTATGAACCAATCAGTTGGGTTCCTCTAGAAGTCCAAGCATCAACTCAATGAAAATATTCCTTAGATAGTCTTATAAGGATAGGAACACACCTTATAACTATATATGAGAGGAAGTAACTCTAGAAAAGGAGTTTCTAGGTTTGGGGAAAACTTCTCAGAGGATGAAGGGGAAGGGAAGATTTCTCAATTTTATCATCATAACCTTGCACCATCAAACTTTTCCTCATCATTTCCCCCAAAGGTGTTTGTATACTCTCCCAAAGGGGTTGGGGAGGTTGAAATCTATTTTGTATGGGATTGTGGATGTTGGGAAACGATCCCTACCGAAAATCCCACCTGATATATCAAAATTATTTTATTTTTCATTATATTTTAGGGAATCCATGGGTTGCACACTATAAAGGCATGTATGTTCGCATGTTGCTCAAAGGAAACCCACAAATATGTTCAAAAGTCATGTTTTTAGATGACTTGGATGAGGCAAGGTGGGATTTTGATTCTGCAAATCAAAGGGAAGGGTAGGCCATAACACAAATGCATAGGTGTGGCATTTTATGCTATAACACCCACCACTATTACTTGGCTCTTCTTCGATCCAATGGATACATTTTATCAAGGCAGATAGTTTGAGTAAGATAAAATCATCGTTCTTCAAAACAAGTCGTGATTGAAGTCGAGCCTGAGTAAGAGAATATCATATATTCATGATGTAGTTGCAAGATGACCGAGGTGATATAATGAATCAAACAGGCCCCATGGTGAAAGATGGAGTTGGAGTGCATGCGAACATATTCTCATACCAAAACCTTCCATGATATCTCTATAGGTGAATGACAAATCATTTTAAATTCCACTATCAAAAACGAACCAATGAAGAGAAAGTAGGTGCCATCAAGAGAGAGCACCATTCTTGACTTGTCTTTTTGTTCTAGGAGGACTAGACCAAGCGAATAAACTTGACCTTTCTATTGTTGGAGGGTTGGGGATCCATGGCAATATGTGAGAGGAGGGAACCCAATGACTAAACTGAATGAATTGGTTTAGTGCGGGTTCCTTGATAGAGGATGGGGATCCATGAAAATAGATGATGTGATGGATCCAGGATAACCATAGAGTAAGGCCTCTTCCTATCATCAAAGGGGATGATGCATGGAAATTTTTCAATTAGCTTTAGGATGAGAGAGGTAGTGAAAATCTATGAGTATGAAACACAGTTCAGGGAGAGGAGGAGTACTGATATGATGTTTTCTAGGAAAGGAGGAAGGACCTCTACCGAGAAGTTGGTGACATACTGATAAGATGCATGAAAATTGAAATGTAGGCTCTTGATATGCTTGTCCAAATAGGAAATAATAGATTATGGATAGTATACCAAGCCACACCATGACAGGGGAGCGGGGAAAACTTGATATATATGAGGAAG